>VZTU01002211.1:0-40432 GCA_013400835.1 Zapornia atra | reverse complement strand
ACACACACACACATGCTGCACATACACAGACACACATTTTGGTGGGAGCTTGAGGCTGTAGCCAGACTGTGGAGGGTGCAACCAATTCTCTTAATTTCAACAAATGAGCAAAACCCTACTGGTTTTGCCAATTCTTTAACATAATTACCGCTGCCAGCCAGCATCACTTCCATCTGTATTTAGCATGAAAGTCAGCCAGTTGGTTTTCATCCAGTCCCCCGTCTCTGCCAGACATTGAGAAATCAGGGAAGTGGTTCATGTCCTCTGAGAAGGAGGCCTACAGCAAAGCAGCCTGGAGCTCAGTGTCCTTTCACTGCTCCAGAGGCATGGTAGGCAAGAGCAATTAAAAACCTGGTATCCCACGCCTGAGAGTTTTCAAGGAGGAGCAACACCTACCTCAAAATCCCAGACTGTACATAATGAAGTTAGGAATAGGGTCATTTTAATGAAATTCCTTTATTGAAGCAATGCTGAGAAATCATCTCGTGCTGATCTTGTCCTGGTCGATGCTAGTGCTGTAGGATCAGTGGCCTCAGCGTGCTGTTGCCTATCACTGGGCTACATAATGCTGTCCTATTGCAGCCTGAAACACAGGGGGCTGTGAGCCAAAACCAGAGAAATATTTCATGTTCTGGATATCACTTGGCTTAGTGGCTTTTCTAAGGACATGTTGTGGAAGGACAGATAAATAGGGATGCTGGAGGTATAGCCAAGTATGCTGTTAGACAGGCAGAAGGGGGAGACACGTTGCGCATGGTTGCGTTTCGTGTTTGTGGCCTTAAATGTTCACTGGGAAGATAACTTAGAACAGTAAAAAAAAACCCAAACCCAAAACCTAATGCTCTTATAATTTTTTATAGGCACACTCTGCTGGGTACAGGAGAGGGTCTAAATCTGGGCTCCTGGAGCTGTCAATACCCACATTGCTTCATACACATGTGATGATGTTCTTTCTTGTCCTAAATTAAATGCAGATTTTTTTTAGATGTCATTATACTCACAGGTCACCTCCAGACTTGCTTGATCTGCAAGGCTGATACGTGAGCCTCTTCTTCCTGATTTAGTTTTGTCTGAGCATTAAAGTAAGTTCATGTCTTAACATTTCACACTTCTAAAGAACAGTAATGTTTCTCCGCAAACTGGAACAATGGGCCCTTGTCTCTTTAGTATGATTGGCTTGTAATATCCTCATTCAGGATTCATAAAATAAGCTCTTCAATGCTTTACTTTAATCATAATGATAAGGCAAGCCTAGATAGAATTCCTAAGTATCATCAAAGATACAGACAGACGTTAAGGCCCAGGAGGAACTTTGGCCTTTAATCATTTAAATGATTATAGCAAAGGAAAGGATAAATATATAAGGATGTTTTTTTGTTTGCTTTTTTCATACTTAAAAATATGTTGCTTTTAATCTCTGGTGCTTTTTTAAATTCCTGATACAGGCAGGTCTGAAGCTGTAAAGTAGAAAGCTGCGCCCATTTTCATCAGTCAGTAGCTAGTTTTTTTCACTCTGAGCATAAAACATATCTGGTTGGCAGTCTGGCTCAGTGGCTTTGGTTCTACTAATCTCAGATACATCTAGATGTGAAACTTAGTGATGAGAATGTCAGTGTTAGCTACTGTTGGCAGATTCACTGTAGAGCATTTTTTCTGTTCTGTTAAACATTTGAGCCTTTTACCTTGAGACCTGGAATATACATTGGTTTTGTACGTCGCAGTTACATTGATGTGAGATGGAATTATATTCTTTTTGTTAACTGAGAGAAACCTGTATTCTCTTGCATTTCTATATGTCTGTATATATTTTTGTACTGTTAAGAAGGACCTTTATATTTATATACAACTGTTAAACTAATTTAATCTTAACAATATGTTAAAGCAGTACAGTTCCTGTATGTAATTAACACCATATCCTTGAAGGCTCAGTCTTGGGCAGTGGATGCATTTAAAAGCTCCCTGTGGAGGTAGGTTCATACCCTCCTGACCAGTAATGAGACCCATGCAGGTGCCTACACCCTTTGACTCAGGTGCCCTGCAGCATTTGTGAGAAAAAAACTGGTGAAGGGGTCTGAAACGTGAGGGATCTGTGGCACCAGTCCAGCCAGGCTCCCCAGTCCCAGGATTAGGTTACCAGAGCCTGTGATGGCCCTCTGCACCATCTAGATGTAGCCAAAGGTGTCTTTCTTGCAGTTGCTTTCAGTGGAAGTTGAGATCTTAATTAGATTTGTTCCAGAATGAGTTTCCAAGATGCTGTGGCATATCTTGCACGATCCAACTGGAAACAGGACTCAGATACCATGGAGGACAATTACCTGGCACATCTCCACTATTATTTCATTGTTGGAGTGTTGTTGTTGTTATTATGCAGTCCAGTACCTCATTGGCATTATTGTATATTTAAAAGGGCTTCAGATTGTTTTTTCTTTGTAACAGCTTAATACTTAATTCTCTTTGCACTAAATAAATGTCAGATGTTCAGTAAATATTCATTTTTTGGTTGTTCTTGCAGAATTTATTCCCCAGGCTTTTGGAATGCCCTTGTCCCAAGTGATTGCTAATGACCGGGCCTACAAGCTCAAGCAAGACTCTCAAAGAGAAGAGCAAAAAGATGTTTCAGATTTTGTGGCCTTTCTCTTGCCATTTGGAACTAAAAGGCAGAACAAAGAACTTTCAAGCAGTAACTCATCTCTTAGCTCAACCTCAGAAACACCAAATGAATCCACTTCTCCTAACACACCCGAGCCAGCGCCACGAGCAAGGAGGCGTGTAAGTAGACCAGTACCAATGTGGTGCATGCCAGTAGGTCCAGAAGGTCTAGCTGGAGCAGGAAAAAGGCCAATTGTGTCTATGGATTTAACTGTAGTGGAAATACTCTGTCTCTGGTACTGGTGGGAAAAGATTACGTGGACTATGCAAGTCTGTTGCAGATCCCAAAGTGACAGAGAGATTATTTAGAAGTTTTCCTGTTTGCTCCCTTTATCTACCTGCTTCTGATTAGGTCTTTTAGATTTAAGAAATTTCATCCATCTTCAACCTCATTTTTTCATCTGGGGAAGACTAAACCTCTGTGACTGATACTTATGCATATGCTTTATGTTAATCTAGCTCTGCAAACTTGGAAATCAACTGAACTGCTAATCCCTATCCTAATATTAACAAAAACTCTGATCATGTCCTTGGTGGTAAGAAAGAAGTTGTCAATTGGTACAGGTCTCTTTGAAGGACATTTCTGCCTGTAGGCTGTGAAGATGCCTTTGGCAGGAGAACACCATGCGGTGGTTTGGGCTGCATGTTAATCCTGCATGTCAGGCACCTGTTAGACCACTTATTTACAGGGTTCTGTTCCATGTAAGTAAGTTCTATGCTTTGAGCTTTCCAGTTTTCTAGTACTGCAGCTACTGACAGTATTAGAATATCTTCTTGTTACCATGGGACAGAGGTTCAAAAAGTACGGCTTTTTAATTGTGTTTGCAGCAGAAGGAGGAAAAATGCATAATAAAATACTTTCAATAAAAACCTCTGTTAAATAATCTGAGAAAGAATTTGGGGTACAAGAAGAGACCTTGGAAAAGAAAATATTTTCTTAGGATACCCATCTGCTTCGGGGAAATGCTGTGTAGGGCTCTTCAGGCCACAATGTTAAGTGAAGTAGAACTGCAGTAAATTGCAAATTAAGATTAAAGACCCCCATGACCTGCCTTCTTTCCCACTAGCTGTCAGGTGAAGCTTGACATGTCTGCATTCTGTCTGTAAATAGCTGAAGGCATGATATTTGAAGGTGTTTGCATTCTCTTGGCGGGTCCAGACCATATGAAAAGGCAGTTGTGTTCACACAAAAGTGCAAAGTACACTTGGGTATAAGCATGAAGGGAAACCTGCCAACTTCTTTCAAAAATAGCAATTTGCTCTATACGCCCCTTGGCTTCACAACCAGTTTTCATACAAGGGAAAGATACTTCATGTGTCCAAGTATAGGTCATCAGTTCTTTTCACCAAGTGCGATAAGGTCTCTGACATGCATTTGACCAGCCAGCAAGCAGAAGGAACCTGGGTCCTTTCTTACATCCAAGGGATAGGGTTCCATCAGGACTAAGCTCCTAGAAGACTGGGGGTTTTTGCTTGTTTGGTTTGGGTTGTTGGGGGTTTTTTTGTGGGTTGATTTGTAGGGTTTTGGGGTGGGGTTTTTTTTTTGTTAATACCAGCATTGCAACTTTCAAGGGTGTTGAATTTGAGCCTTTAGACCATAGTCACAAGGATGCAGTAGCACATGGTTCACCTACAGAGAAGCAGGAGTATACTCCGGTCGGCAGTGTGACACAGATCTGGAGCTGGCATTTTCTATCAGGACTGAAGTTCAGTTACTCAGTAATATACTTCATGAATTGCCAGTTACTTAACGTTAGTATCAACTCATGTCCCATATCTTGCTTGTCTTTGGCTTTGTACTCCTGCTTATCATTGTACTTACTCTACTCCCTTGAGGTTTTATAGGGGATAGTAGTGAAGCCTGCACTTATCTTCTATCTCATGGGCAGCACTGCTCTGTTTATTTTCAACTATATTAAGGGAAACACGTTAAAACAAAAAAGGGTTCATTAGTACTTGCAGTCAGTACAGCCAGTTTCTCACACAGATGCTGCGCAGGCACCTGGAGTGCAGTCCTCTCAAGCTTGAATCAGAGGGGCTGTTAATCAGTGTACCAGTTGCTTTGCTGTAACTGTGTCATTCCATTCTGTGCATTCCAGTGAGTCTTTAGGCACTCCACTGAGGCTTTCAGTAGGGGCAAGAAGGTAACACTGGCTGCAGAGCTCATTGTGCTGTGGTTATCTCTCCTCCAAGACCTAGGCAGAAAGCACTGCTGGTGCATGTTCTGTGTATGTTTTTTGCCCAGGAGTTGGAAGTTGAGACCCTGGTCATCCATCAAGGCCACCAATCACTTTCTATGTGCTTATTATAGAGAATATTCTGACTCTCTGTTAATATATTATTTTTTTATATATATATTAAGCAGTCAAAATTTATCAGGAGCTCAGTCATGCTTCTTTACTACTCCAACAGCATAATACATAGAGTGAAAATGGATCTGCCACTAATAGTACTTGATCCCATGCGTACATTGTCATATTGCTCACCCTTTCAAAAGAGAAGAGCCTTCCGTAGCCCTTGGGAATAATAAAGAAAAGCATCATCTGACCTTCATTCCACACCTGTCCCTCTGGCCTTCATTTTCTTTTTGCCTTTTCCACCTCCTCTTTAATCTTCACTTACCCTTGTGTTTCTGTGTGCTTAGCTTAAGGCTTGGCCAGTTTAGATTTGGAGGAGGTTCAGCTATCTGCTATGTGCAAATATAATGCCTAGTAGACAGAACTTGATTTTTTACTTTGATTGCTGGGTTCTGCAGCATGGCTTTGTGTCTGTTAATAGGGCTGGAGTACCAGGCAGCAATGACCACCTGCATCATTCCTCAGCAATTTTACAGAACTGTCTGAGCCAGAGCTAAGAGATCTGGCTGAGTTTGAGCTGATTCCATGGAAAACGTTGGTAGAAGTTCCTGCATGCTTTGAATTTTAAAAATCAGAGCTGGCCTGGACATGGCATTGCCAAGCAGTGCTGTGCTTCAGACACTGAACTCAAGGTCACTCTTTCTAAAGCCAGCTCAGTGTACCGGTTAATCCACAACTTTGATAAAATGCCCAAGGATAATGGTGAACTGACTGTATTTACATCTATTTTAGGGATCTGAATGCGACTTACGTGACTCTGTGATAATAATGATTCATGAGGTGAGGATGCTTTGCAGACAGGGAAGGACCAATAAAGCAGGGTATAAAGGAGGGCACCTGTCGCACGGGCGCTGCCTGGGAGCTGCAGTGATGCGGATGGTGTTAGGATTTTCAGTGTCACTAAGTTAATTATCATGCCTGAAGCCCCAAACTCTTTAGAAAAAAGTGCTTGGTTCAGAAATTTACACACAGAGAACATAGCCAGGGAATCTTGCTTGGGTTTTTTTGTTTCCTTTTTACAGGAAATCAAGCAAATGTGCTTCTGAGAAGCATCAGAAAACAAGGTCAAAGTTGCCTTCTGGAGGGTCTAGTGACTATCTAGAGATGTGGGTCAAAAATAAAAATCTAAAAAACTTCACTGTGTTTAATTCATAAGTCTTGCATGAGTTGTAAGAAACATAGATATACCTGATAAGTTAGATGCTTGGGTTTTTTTTCAGATGTTATGAACTAAAATTTAAAAAATCAATTAAAATGTCAGTGGACTTTGTATGAGTCCACTCATGTATCAGGCCATTATGGCCTGTGAGCCAGAAATCTTTATACTAAGCTGAGGGAAGAAAATACTTCTAGAGCTTGCAATTCCCTAGCAGTTGTACACTTCTCATTTAATAGATTTAGGGATTTTGCCACAAGTCTATGAAATGCCTGTCAGCAGAACAGCTTGCTTTTAAGAAATTAGGGTTGTCAGCAAAGTTCTGAATGGGAATTAACATTTTCTTCATTATTTCTTAGAATGACATGCTGCATCCCTGTACAGCTTGTTTTAGGTTATGTTAAATTGTATCCTTTGTTTCAGAAGGAAAGAAAACAATGTATAATATATATTTTAAATGAGAATTTAAAATTAAGGTTGTGGTTTTTATTATTATTTATAAGCCTAGATGTCCCCTAAAATACTTTTGCCCGTTAAGTTTTTTATACTTAATAACAATTTAGAGAACTGAGTGTTTTGAAGTGACAGTAATCTTGTGGTTTGAAAATAAAACCTTAATTTTCAAGTGTGAACATTGAAACATGCCATAAACCTCCCGCTGCTTGTGCCGCTTTGTTCTTTACATACTGCCTGAACTTCTGTGCCTTCCTATAATCCAAACCTAGTTTTCAAAGCTTTCCTGGGTATTTTAATGATATTTAAGTATTAAGATATACAAAGTAGAGTTATCTAAAAAATATCCCTCTACTTCTCTGGTATGTCTTTGTTCTGTGATAACACAGGATTATTTCACTCTCTGCAGCTGTATGTATTTGTGGTGTTAGCTAACTGTATGTGCTGTATGGTTGTAAATCTATTTGGATGTTTTTTGCTGTTACAATGGCCCAAGCTATTGAAGAAGGAGAGAGTTGAGTTTAAAAATGTGTATGGATCTCAATGTGCATAAATATTATACTGATGAGACGTACACAGACCCATTATTCATCCTTGTCCTGAAGTGTGTGCAGGCTCACAGCTAAAAAAGGTGTGCCAAGTGAATGAAAAGCACTTAGTTTTTTTCAACATCTAATTTATATTCCTTGCTGTATGTTAATAATGGCATTATTGGTACCATTGTTATTTGCCCATCCTTTACACTGGTATTATAAATTACTCGTTAATTTGCAACAGCTGTAGCAAATTGTATTGTTATATTCATTTGTTTAAAACATGGGTAGGCAAAGTTTTTGCTAGGTGGGATTCGGATTTCCCCAGCCACACTGATTGTTGATTTGTGTGTATTGTACAGGGCGCAATGTCTGTGGACTCTATAACAGATCTTGATGACAATCAGTCACGATTGCTAGAGGCTCTTCAGCTCTCTTTGCCAGCAGAAGCCCAGAGCAAGAAAGAAAAGGCAAGAGATAAGAAACTGAGCCTGAATCCGATTTACAGGCAGGTTCCCCGGCTTGTAGATAGTTGCTGCCAGCACTTGGAAAAGCATGGTAAGAATATTTTGTTTTCCCAGGAGTGGCAGATATATTTTTACTGTAATATAAATAAATGTGTATTTTGAGAAGCGAACATGTACGTCCAATTGCAAGGACATCTTTGAAATTCAGACACTTTCCCTCCTGTTTTGCCTCTTGTTAAAGATACCGTCTCACTAATACTTACTTAAAAGGTATCTTCCCAAACTAAGGATTTATGCTACAAGTTGCAAACTGGCTCATACAATGAATAGACATTCAATAGACTTCAATACAATGAAGAGACATTTCAGGGAGGTCATTTGTCTTATACTGGAGTGCTCCGCTCTGCAGAAATGTCTCTCCACGCCCCATGGGTTTACCCACACCTTGAGAACAAAAGTCTGGAATGTGCCTGTCAGCTTGGAGTCATCCTTTGCCACCAGCGGATCTTAAGGTGTAAGAGCAAACTTAACTGTTTCTACTAGAGTGCAAGACAACTAGAAATGGCTTTTGAAGAAAGAGGCTCAGGGACAAAAAGATCCCGTGCTAAATTACTTTAAACTGCAGTAAACTTCTTCCTGTTCGCTACAAGGCTTACAGGCTGCCTACTCATTCTGTCCCTGGCTCGAGTCCTGACCAGCCTCAGGCCCAGGCCTGCTCTCTCTGAAGGGAATTACAAACTCCCGCCAATATTCTTCTCACATCTTTGTGATCGTCCAGGCACAAACCTCCCACCAGCTTTATGTAATGCTGAAACAATAGTTAATCAAGGTGTCTGTTTAACATCTCCATTGAAGATACATCTCCAACGTATCTTTGTCTTGTAAAGATTTTTAATGAGAATTGAAATAATTGGACCACAGCAAGACAGACTTATCACATGGCCAGATCATAAACAAACCATTAAGTAATGGTGACTGCAACACCAAATTATGCATTTGATGCCTAATTTGACCAGAAAGAAATCATTTACTGGCTGAATGAAAGGCTTTTGAGGGACTGCAATTTAAACAACACTAAGCTTTTACAATACATAATTGAAAGCCAAGTTGCTTATAAATATATAAAGGAAAACTGTGTGAGAGAGTCACTGTTAGCCATTTACAGACATTAGATACCATGACTGACAAATAAGCGTGGGGATGATTAAGTTTGAGATTAATGACTTCCGACCCTCTGAGCAAGGATATCTGGGTCTGAGTCAGGCAAGAAAGCCACCCAGCTGAATAACCTTTGGATACCGTGATTTTATGTCACAAGAACCTCTGTGATATTTTTTTTCAACCACTTAATCCACTGTCTTAGCAAAGTTTCTTTTCTATGTAACATTCTTTACTAAAATAGTTGCTTTACATTAGTTGCCTTGTAAAGAAAATTTATGATATTTTATGTACATTTGCTGAGAGTTTACTGAAGTGCCCCACAACACAGTAATCTGAGATAATTTGGGGCAAATGTGGCGTTCTTCAATTTTGAATTCAATCCGCCATCCAGAAAACAGTCATAGGGATTTGTTGACTTTGAGAAATGCAAAGATTGCAGAAGATGGATGCTACTGTTTGCTTGTTGGCTTTGGAGATAATAGAGGACTTTCTGTTCTAGCTACTAGCAACATCATTCCAGGCTACATGATTGACCAAGTTTCTGATTCTGAAAATGTTTGCTGGAATGCATAAGTCTTAGGCCAATTTTTCATCAGCAAATCACCTACTAGGGCTTTTTCATGAATGCTTTAAATTATCGTTTTGACCATTAGGTGAAAAAATCATTATTTTTTTGCCATAAGAGGCCTTGGGCTTGTTCACCTTCCCTGTTTTCTCTGGGATCATTTCCCAGAGTTGTAAAGGCTCGACTTCTTGCAGGCCCGTGGTGTAAAACAAATGCTGTATGTTTGTGCAGGAACTGGCAACCAGCCTCCAGTTTTTGCCCAATATGAGCATCTCTAACTCAGATGATTCCCTGCCAGTGTTCCTGCGTTTACTAAATGTTACTTCATCAATTTAATTTTCTGTCAACCAAAGATAGAAGAGTATTTGAGGAGAGGTGTGATGTTGAGACTGAAAACTGGAGGGCAGAATTTTATCTGAATTTCCCTGATGAAGCTCTGTAACTCCAAACACCGCAGCAAAGCTACACATCCGTAGCAACCAAGTGTAGCCTCATGGCTGTCCAAACCCAGTTTTGCAGGGTTATTTTGCATCTCCTATATGTCAGTAGGGAAGATGAATGTTGCAGAGTAGCCTTTGTTAGACCGTAAACTTTTCAAAGCTTATAGATAATTTCATCCTTTTTGTAAAATTGTCTGTAACATGATACTATATACACAGCTGCTTAAGTCTCTTAAGATTTTGACTCCCATTCTCATTGCTAAAGACCACATCACCTCTAAGGTGACAGTTACTGTTAAAATTTTTCAATTTCTGCTACTCAGCAAAGTACATCCATTCATCAAACGCATTACTATTTGCTTGATGTTCTAGCAGTATCTACAGGGCTAGAAGAAGGTTTGAACTGATTTCTTATGGAGTAGCAGTCAATACCCATTCCCAAATCATTTTAAGTGACAGACTCTTCTGCATTTTTGCCTGAAGTACAACAGTACTTTATAGCTTTCCCTCTATATAACAGCTGTTTCTACCCTGTAAACTGCACAGAACTCCCAGGTAAAGTTCTTAACCTACCTGAGTGCCCAAGATAAAGCTTAACTTTGCCTTGAAAGTTGTTATAGAGCCAGAGGTTGACCCTAAACACCAACTGCTTTCTGTATCCAAAGACACAGCTTGGAGCCCAAATATTTAGTTATTTTATTTCCTGTTTCCTTTGATGTCAGTCCTGGAAGTGCCACCCTCAAATGCTGAGCAGTGCCTCACTCTCTGTGTTCCTTGATCCCTCACAAAGTAGTGGTGGCACTACCAAAATGGCATCTAAGGAAACATCATGAAGATGCCATTTTGTGGGTTAGGTGATGTTGAGGTCCTTAAGAACTACACTGAATGGCTGCTTAATCCAAGACAGCTGAATTTTGCCTCAGCGTGGTAAGTACAATTTTGTAAGAGAATGCATTGGGTTTGGGTTTTTTTACACTTTTAAGTTCATGCATAGTTCAGATTGCTTTGGTTCAACACCATTTTCAGCAGAAAATTAAACAATAAAACAGTTGTCTGATGTGCTACACTTGCAGGTCTCCAGACAGTAGGAATATTCAGAGTTGGAAGCTCAAAAAAGAGAGTAAGACAGGTGAGTGTATATGGATATGCTTTTCCTTCATCAGCTATGATACAAAAAAACCCTGATGCCTTTCTGTTAACGGGTTTCCTTCCCACCCATCTCCTGGTGAAATTCGGGCTTTCTGCGTCAGTGGATTTATTGGAGTTTTGATAGCTCATAACAGGCCTTTTCCAGTCATCTTTTACATTTGGTGAGATCTTTGTCAGATTCTCAGCAGGTTAGAGTTCTGCAGAGCAAAACATACAGCAGTTTCTGTATGTTTTGCTCTACAGAAGTAGCACAGGGTTGGAGATCCAAATAGGCTGCAGTAGTGAAATTTTCCAAAGGTTACACTGTAGGGGAAAAAAAACCTGGCTGCTCAGAAACAGCTGAAGTTCACAAGGTAAACCCAAACTGTAAATATTTTTTGGAATGCTTACAGTAAGAGAAAATATGAAAGTACAGAACAATCTCTTTCACCTTCACATCGCTGCTCCCAAATATCACCTTTCTTTTACCCCTGTTAAACTTGAAGGTCAGAGGAGACCCACTTAAGTTCTAGTCTCAGCCAAATGTTGAAAAAGCAAAGATAGTGTACAGTTAGGTTCCAGAGACAAAGTCAGAAGTGGGTGTTTCCTCAGCTCTGGACACTGCGTTGTTATTCCCAGAAAGTTGGCAATACATGTTGAATTAGAGCAGTAGAGAACAGTGCTTTAGAGGTTGCATGTTTAGGGAGGGGATAAAAAGTTACAGGAAAATACCCCTGCCAGGATGTACAAGACCAAAAAGATCAAATAGAAAAAAGCAAAACAAAGCTCGACTGCATCTGATCCCAGAAATAAGAGTTCTTTGTTGCAGAAACTACACAGTATAATGCTTGGTGCTCTGAAGAGTTACCTTGAATAGCTAAACTGACTTGATGCTGGCTGGTAGGACAGTATAGCCTTGCTGATTTATAGCTTATTCTCTAGCAGTTTCTGTTTCTGAGTGGCTGGTTTAACAAAAGCTGAAAGCATTCATGGTCTGCAGAGTCAGTTTTTAGATCAGCACTGAAGTACAGAAAATACTGAAAACCAAGTTGCCTGTTATTTGCATTACAAGCTTCAATGTCAAAACTTATATTACCATTCAGGGGTGAGTACAATTGCATCATACCTCTGGGGAAAAAGCAGAGAGCTCGCATCATTCACTTGCAAACTAAGCTTTACTTCTAAGACCAGTGACTTTCACCAGTTTTTCTCTTACTGTTTTCAAAAGCTGAGGAAATCAAGAGATTTGGGTATTTATGTATTCTATTACATGGGCTAATTTATTGAATTAGGTGAACTAATATATTTCATTAAGCAACATGGAAGCATCAGCTTGGCTGTTGCAGTTACAATAATAAATGCTGTCAACATGAACACACGGGAAAGTCTGGATTCAATTAAAATTCCACTCATTTTCTGAACCATGGAAAGCCAAACCCAGTACTCAGATTTTGGTGTGCTTTTGCAGCTGTTCATTAGTTTTTCTTGTGTAGAAAGTAGGCATAGTTTGTTTCCCTTCCTCCCTCAGCTAACAAACAGCCTACTCCAACTATAGCTTGTTAAAGCACATACATAAGTAAGTAAATGCCTGTACCAGCGGGGCTTTTGCTTGGTGAGCAGGAAGAGAAAATCTAGAACAAGCACATCTACTACAGACCGCCTGCTTCACAGTCAGTGGGGCTTAGGACAAACAGTCCTGACCTAGTGTTGTCTTGAGGTGGTAGGTCTGGTACGTCAGGATGCCAGGTACCAGCTTGTGCCCAGAAATGATACAGATCCTTGAGAAGAGCATCGTTACCGAACTTAGGGTGGGCAGCCCTCTATGCCAGGCCTGATGACCTGGCGGTAACAACTGCCAGACCCCGAGCTGGAAGAACAGCACAGCTGGAGCTCCGCTCTCACATCCCCTCTACCAGCAGGGATGTCCTCAGCTCTCATGTCTTAAGCTTTGGTGGACACTGGAGTTGACCAGCTGTATTTTCCAAAAATCTGAAAGTTTTCCTTGTGAACGAAATCTGTGAAAGTTTAAATTTACAAATATGCAATTTTTAACAGCCATGATACCTGGGCCTGAAATGTGGCCATGTTTTACCAGTGAGTTTCTGATACTGTGCTAATTAGGACATCTCTGTAGGCCAGAAGTAGATCAGAAGTGCCATATTAAGGCTGCAACAGCAATTTATGATTTGGACAGCTATTTGGGAAGTCTGAATTCCTGATACAGTGCTAATCTGTTCCTCAGTTGCTTTTGGACACTAAGTCAGTCTTCTGGATGGAGGTAATTTATGGTGCTCAACAGGGATGTTCCCTATTTGCCATCAATCTGAGAAGTAGGACTGAGCTGAGAATGAAATCCTCTAGTTGGCACTGTAAAATCTTTGACCACCAATCAGCAGGGGGAAGCATAATACTTGATAACGAACAAATTCTGGTCTTCATAGCACATTTATTCATTTTTAATAAAAACTTGTGTTAATAATATTAAATGTAGTCTCAATAAATTAGAAAGAAGGCTGTAGTTTTTAAAGAACACCTTTCACTCCTGTTGTGAAAGCACAATTTCAGCTGAAAATACAGCATCTTCTACATTCTTCCACACTGTACACACTCGAGAGATTTTCCTGTGATGAAGATCTGCCACAGATTATCACAGGCAGTAGTTTGTTTGTGACTTACCGTTTATTTTTCTGATATGACTAATAATTCTGGTAAAGCAACCTGATACCTCAAATTTCCTCTCATTTAGTAAGGATTAATTACTCTCTGAGAAGATGTATGTGATATCATGTGCCTCATAATACTAGCAAAGATAGGAAATGTTCTTAGGAAATAGTTTTAAAACATCTTGACTGATTTCAAAACAAGAGAGTAAAAGGTGGAGCGCTCAGCCTGAAGTAAGTATTCTGCTCTCCGTGCTGGGAAAGCTCTTTAGAAAGAACCTTTTATCTTTTTGTAAGGCGTATTGGATGTGGGAGAGGGACTTTATCTGCCTTTGGGAAGGGTGATGCCATTGAATTACACTAAATTTGTCTTAGGCCTGTAACTGGAAAAAAATAGGGGTATCACGTAGTGGTATTAGTTTGCTGTTGAACTCCCTAACGATGGTCATGTTGTGATTATAACTAAATTAGGAAGGCAGAACAGTACACATTTGGACAAACGTCGTGAGTCTTGGTAAACTTGGCTGCTTACTGCTTATGCTTAAATCACAAAAGAAATGTGAGTTTGGATTTTAACATTTTCTTATTACAATTAAAGTTTTTGTAGAAAAAAATATGTAAAAGTTAGGAAATGCAATTTTAGTCTTTCTGGGATGGATCTGTCTATAGATAGATGGATAATGAAGTACTGTGGTATAGAAAAGCCTTTCTTGCAGTTTCCTTTATTCTCCCTTTTGATATTTATCTTACATGTCTGCAAACATTTCATTTCCTTGGGCACATTTTTCCATGAAAGAGTGTAATATATTGGCTGGAAAGAAAAAAACCCTGTATTTTATTACAGTCTGGTACAAACCTTAAGTTATGTATCTTGGACTAAGCAGCAATTAGACGTGAATGATATCTTTGACCATCCCAATAAAACCTAGTTATGTCCAATCTGGAAAGTGAAAATGAAAACCTACATCTTCAAAGATTTTTCTGTGTCGGGATATACTGATTGGGACAACAAGTGACTGTGGTTTTATGTCATGATCTTTTTCAGTTACGTGAAGAGTTTGACCGGGGCATAGATGTTGTATTAGACGAAGAGCACAGCATTCATGATGTTGCTGCTTTATTAAAGGAATTTCTGCGTGACATGCCTGACCCACTTCTCACCAGAGAACTTTATACACCTTTTATCAACACTCTCTGTGAGCTCTGCAGCATCTTGATTTACTGGTTTTCAAAATTTACCTGTGTGAATTCTTTACTCTCTACCAACTGTGTGATTTTTCTGTTCATTTTTATACTCTAGCCTTAATTTGCACCAAACATTTATATAGTATTAATTTTCTGAGGCCTTCCCTTGATTTTTATGCTGTGTAAGTATAGCACAGAAAAATATAACAAGAAAGATTTCACTTATTGTTCCCATTTTTGTATTTGTATATAGGATGTGATTCATGTTATCTATTAAATCCTGACCCCGTCTTTGGTTCAGCATAGCAGACAACAGCGTCCCATTTGAATCCTAGCTTCTTAGCACCATTAATGCTTTCCATTTTTAGAGCTGTTCACTGACCAAAATACCAGTCTGACTTCAAAAACTTAGCTTCAAAAGAGCAAGTTTCATCATAGTTAATGGTCCTCAAAGCCATCATATTAAGTACTCCCAAATGTGTTGCCTAAGATCTGAGTGCAGACTCTCACAGATTTGGGATAAAGTAAAGTTGGACCCTTCAAGCTTAAGCTGCTGCCTGGTATGTGTTCTTCAGATTCCTTCTAGCCCTCACATCTGAGACCCTGTCTCTGTCCCACCTTTTTCACTGGCTACCATTTCAGATTAGATGGTTGAAGGGATGGTGCTTTATATCTCTAGTTGCTTTTCCAGTCTCCCAGTACCTCTGCAAGATGTGAAAGTGTAAGAAAACCCATTTAAAATGTCTAAAGCATTGACTGGAATGCTTTCTAATGGTGCCCTGTATATACCAGTAGCTAGACCTAAGTGAACAGGCTAAATAGAAAATTAAACAGAATTTTTGTGTCCAGTGACAGGGAATGTGCAACATGGATTTTGCTCTCCTATAGGCTGAGAAAAGATCCCATGAACCTGTGAGCAAAAAGTTGACCAACTAAGTCAAAAATCCCATAACAGTATTTGTTACACTTTTGATATTTCCACAGAGCTTTCTCTTTTTCTTCTAACATTATAAAGAAAATTATTCTTAAACAAAGCTATTCTTATGCCTGCCTTTGGGCAGGGAGTGGTATATTTGTTCTGCTTTTAGGTTAGTCGGAGTGATTTTCTTAGAATGTATTTTTTCCCCCTCTTAGTATTAGAGCCAGATGAACAGCTAAGCACCTTACAGCTTCTCATTTATCTTCTACCTCCCTGTAACTGCGATACCCTACACCGGCTGCTGCAGTTCCTCTCCATAGTGGCTGGCCATGCAGAAGACACCACAGACAAAGATGGCCAAGAGGTAAGTCCTTGTCACTTGTATCTTTAACTTTGCTTAATTCATGGTCTGAAAAGAGATCTTTGGACCTGTGAAACATACGCAATGCTGGCATCCCACTGAAAGATGGGAGAGATTTCATATTCTAGCCTGCGCATTTGCCATCTAGTTGTTTACTGCGTTCTTAGGGCTGTGAGAGTTTACTTTTTATATGACTTAATCATTAAAGAATCTACCACTTCCTTTGGGAGATTCACAGCATCATTGGTCTTGTTAAGAATGTCTGATGTTATCCATCCTTTCCCACCCTTGTTTTATTCTGTTATATTCTATGGAAAAATCACTCGCATAGGAAAGTGAAAGACATGCAGGAATATTCTTTTCCATTCCCTTTTCATCCTCTGCTTTACTTTCTTATATGACCTTTGGACATATCAGTTCTCTTCTTAGTTGCCCTTAGCAATAAAGGACAGAAATTATACCTGCACCCTTGCAGCTGTTGGAGTGCAGTCACTCATGCAATCACTAGTTGGTGTCAGGGCCCATCTTTGCCTGCTTTCCTTCCATTTGCCTTACTGTTGCGTTCCGGACCAAATTCAGTGAGGAGGTTGGAGCGCACCCATCCCACAGAGACAAGAACACCCATAGCTGTGGGGCTGAGCTGTACCTGTGAGCATTCACATGTGTACATCTGAGCCATTTGCACTAGAGAATGTCTGAAAATCCGGGCCCTGCGTTGCCTGCCAGGAAGATGTTTGTGTTAGTGGGCTGCTCTGCAAAAGGTGGCAACTGTGTTATTAGGTGAGTTGGATATAGTCAGTCATTGTGTGACAAACTGTGCCACTCCATCAGTGGAAGGGACTTCTCTTGTTCTCGGAACTGCAGCAGAGACTGATCCTGATCTTACTTCTGAGACCCTGCTGAAAGTCCTAGAGGATTTTGTCTTCCAGGTGGAAAATCCTGCTGTCTTCTATGAAACTGTGCTGTTGGCTGGTTTTAACAATTGGCACAGTGAGACTGAATTTTTCCAAATTCCTGCCTCAAGTCCATACTTCCAATGTGCTGCATGTGACTTCAAGGCCTATTTCAGTTTTAAATCCACTTTAAATGCCATTATTTTTGTCCTCAGCAAGGAGCTGGTAAAAAACTACTCCACTGTGGTGGAAAGCATTTAGAGTAGGTTGTAACAGTTTTACTGTGCTTAAAAAACATTGCATGTATAAGCCAGCTAAGGTCATGATCCCCCTGGTACTGCAAAGAGTTCTCTGTTGGTTCAGGAACATACCCAAGAGGATCTTATTGCAGGGCTAGAGCCTGATGCTGCTTGAGAGAGTTTGTTTGGCACAGCAGTTGTAATAAAGGCGTTTTCATTCCTTTTAGCAGCACATCAGCTCTGCTACAGGTATTTTGGCAAGGTAAATTTATGTGAGCTGTCTTAGCAGTATTGTAAGCATCAGGGATATTCTGTGCAATTGGATACCTTTGATAGATAATACAGTACTCTGCTCGGAATTATTTAAGCTATTTGTTAATAATCAAGTGATTAAAAGTGTACAGGGCAAGAGAAGGAGGAAGGAAAAGAAGGAAAACAGCCAAGCTTTGGCACACAGGCCCTCTTCATGATTTCTTTCAAAAGCCCTTCTCACGGAGATGAAGATGGATGACTAACTTTATTAAAATTACTCATTCCATTAATTTCAGTGGATATATTTACAACATATTTTAAGGGATGCCCTGAAGCTGCCCTTAAGAAAAGACTCACTGTACAAACAGCCCGCACATGCAGATCCAGGCATAGCCAGAGGCTGCCCTTGGCACACTCAAGACACCACATGCCTCTGCATCCTTGGTGGCTCAGTCCTCTGACAGTATTTAAAAAGCAGGTCACCCGAAAAGCAGCCGGTTGCGCGGTGGTGCGCAAATAAGGGAGTGTGCTGTACTCACAGTCATGCTGGGATGAGTCTCCAAACAAAGAGCCAACATGTTTGTTAGGACTGCCCATGCACCTACATAGTGCAGATGTCTTTCCAAGATTATATGGTGGCCCCACCGAATAAAGGAAAAAACTCTTTTTACTATCATCTCTATGCTAGTTGAGCTCCAAAAAATAAACCATGTGCAGTTGGTGTGAAGTAGGTTTGATTAGAGTATCTGCTAAATGACTAGCTACAGAAGAAAAAAAGTAAAATTAGAATACTACTTTGCAAAGATTCAGTTTGTACCACTCATTTCTTGAAATACTGTTTTTACTGCCTCTCTTTGGTGCCTCTTCCTGTCCCTTTTTAAAATTAATTAATTCACATGTGGCGGAAGTGAATGGAAAATAACTCATGATACTTTTTTTGTTGTTGTTCTTTAAAAATGCCCTTCAAGAAATACTCGGTCAACAGCTGAAATTCGCTTACAGTCTTATTTAGTCAAACTGCTGGCATCTTCTTTTGCATTCCCAGAATAGTAACCAAGTGGAGACACAGCAAGGAAGCACATGACCCCTGCTTTTTGCTCCCTTAAAAGAAGAGAAGGAGAAAGAAGTAGTCTAATCGCAAATATGACAGTGAAGATTTTGCTTTAATATCCTATATGACATATTTTTCAGATAACTTCTCTCTTGTCTAGTATGTATTCCTAGCCTTCTACTTCCTCCAAAACCAGATTGCTATTGCTTCTTTGAGCACAGAATTGTAAAAGTAGGAAAAAAGCAGGAAACCCAGCAAAACAAAAAAAATTCACCCAACAAGTAAGCATTTGGTATGTTCTAGGAAACAAGCAAAAAGACAGGAAAATACTAATAAAAGTAATGAGCACACTTCTTAATTATCTAAACTGTTTAAACATGGAAAAGTGTGTTTTTGCTCACTGTATCTGTTTCAAATCATGAGTGCCACTTGAGAAAGCTAACAGTTTTCAGTATTTGGTCCTAAGAGACAGTGGTCGTGCTGAGGTGGTGAAGTGTAGGAGGAGGCTTCCCTGAGTTTAGAAGTATGCTACTGCTGAGCTTCCAGGGAAGTAAGGGCAGGCAGCGTTTCCAGCTTCTATTCCTCCAGTCCATTTGGAAATATATCCAGAAAATTCACAGTACATGCAGCAGAGATGGCCAAAGTGTTCCAACATTTCTAAAAATGGTTCAGTTTTTATTTGACTAGCACTTGANGCCCATGCATACATGTCTGTATACATTAGACCCTGGGAGTCCTCACCTCTTTTATATTGTTTTCTAGATTACTGGGAACAAAATGACATCACAAAACCTGGCTACCATCTTTGGCCCTAACTTGTTGCACAAGCAGAAATCTACAGACAAAGAATTCTCGGTTCAGAGCTCAGCTCGAGCTGAAGAGAGTACTGCTATCATAGCTGTTGTACAAAAGATGATTGAAAACTACGAAGCCCTTTTCATGGTAGGTGGATGTTTCTTCATGTTGTTCCATTGCATTTTTAAGTTAAATGAATACCTGGTTGATTTTAAAATAGACTAGGGTGAAATAGACTTTGGAGACTACGTGAAATTTGGGTCAATTGCTCTTGGTAGGAAAAAAGTGGATTTCTGTCAAGGAGAATTCTTTACAGTCAGAAATAATATTGAAAATGTGCACTTCTATCTTGCCTAGAATAGTTGCTGTATAGATAAGAGTATCTTCCTTAGAAGATGTCTGTCTCTGGAAATGATGGGGTTGGCTACTGAGCGTACTAAAAAATGCACCGGCATTAGTTTTGAAGACAAGACTGAAAATGACCTCTCATCTTTCAGTTTTGGAACCAGTTTTTCTGAAGGGAGAAAAAAAATCCTTTCTTGTTGGTCGGATAGAAATACAAAGCCTTCTCATTTGTCAGTTGGATTAGAGGAGTAAAGCAAAAATCTGTGTAGTTCCTGAGTACCTTTCTGTTCTCTTGCTGAAGCAAAGAAGTTCTTCATATAAGGAACGATGACCTTGGACTTGGACATGTAGCTTACTTAAAATGCAGCTTAGTTAAATCACATTCCTTGTGCCTAGCAGTTACTTGGACAGGTCATTCTGTGGAATTGCATTTTTCTCTTTTTATCTACAAAATTATAAGCCAGCTCAGCGTGACTTCTGCCTGAAAGAGCCCTGCTTTGCAGTAGCAGAGGCCTATTAGACTTAATGGTGGGCACTGTCTTGTCTTCATTTTAGTAAGTGCTCATGTCTTTAACAAATCCAGTAGTCTTGAACAGGTGAAAATAGCTTTGGTTGTTGTATCTTGACACTGAGCAGCACTTCCATGTTATGCCTAGGAGGTGCAAGAGGAAGAACACTCTGGAAACCTCCAGCTGGGTGCTGTACACAACATCGGTGGGAGAAGATGGCCAAGTCCAAACTGTGGGAAAGCAGGACTGATGGCCACATAGTATTGTAAGGGGGAAAGTGTCTACCAGATTTCAGCAGGAAGAAGACCATGAGAAAGATGTCATGAGCCTTGCTTATCAATCTTATCTTGAGATGAACTTCTTTGTGGTTTTCTTCTCTCTTCCCTCACACTGTCATTGCTTTTCATTACATCCTTTGCTTTATTTTTATTATTGTTCAAGCGAGACTCTGAGCAGTTTGCGGTCCTGGGTTTTTTTTTTTTTTCTTAATGATTTTCACAGGTTTGGGAAACTTTAGGTACTATTTTTCCTTCCACAGCAGGAAGAGAAACTGATGAAACTTCTTGCTCGAAGGTCTGCTGGCCCAGAGCATGGATGGTTCTAGCAAGTTTAAAATAATACTTGAATAATACTACTTGCAAAAAAACAAGTCTTCTTAGTCTCCTTTCTCTTTAAGAACATTTTATGGCCCAGCCACATCTCAGCACTTAATATTTCAGGCACGCGTTCAGAATTTAAGTGCAGAGAGGGTGGGACTTAGGGTGAGACTAACCTATATATGGTCCCTTTTAATTGTGATGGATTTATTCCATTCTCTTCAACATTTGCATTTTCAGCTGAAGGTTAAAGGCAGTGTGGAAAAAGGAGGGGCTTGCTTTTGTTTTCCAGAGTAGCTTTCCAGATTGCGGAGGCTGATTAGAATGAGATTTCAAAATGAGAGGCTAGCTGCATGTGAAAGAAAGACAAACTTACCTCAGATGCTCTCCTGAAAGCTGAAATACATTGATGTGAAATTTACAGCTACATCTTAACAGTTGAGCATCTCTGAGCACTCTCACTCATCCCATTGCCGTAATTTAACAAACAACATGGCAAGTTTTGCCTGCTTTCTGGAGTAACGTCTGGACTCACACATTACTTGATTTGTAAGTCAGTGTCAAATAGCTAGCATTTAGTGTTTTATGAAAGCTTCTACCAGGGGTTACTTTCAGCTTTTTCATGTTTCCAGCAGCAGCACATTGAGAGGCTCTTTGCAATCTGAAGATAATTAGCCTAGTGCATCGTTTAGTAACAGAAGCATTGAAAGGAAAAGACTTGTATGTGTAATTGTAATAAAATCCCGATAATGTGGGATCAGGCAGCAGCAATTTGTTTTTCAAACCCATAGGAATGGGGCCAAACCAGAACTGCTGTTTAGACTCGACATTTATGCTACTTACAAAAAGAAAAACATTTGGACTCGAGCATTCAGCTACAGCTGTGACACAGGGTGTGTTGCTGCTAAGGTGTTTCTGCGTTTGGTTTCTTTTTTACTTCTTACTTCCATATATGGTGAGGTCATAAAACTCTGGTTGGCTTCAGCATTGAAACCAGAACAAGATTTGTGAAATAAGACCTAGGCAACCAGGACGTGTCGTGGTGCCCAGACTGCAATATCAGAATGATTCTGCCATACTGGGGGGTCAGGAAGGTTCTGTTTGTCAGAACAGCCCAGGGTACTGTAGGACTGGTCTAGTCCTACATAGTATAATGCAATTACCATTGACATCGTCGCATGCAAACATGGATTTCATATGGAAGATGGATTCCGACCTTGTTTCATTGATACAAAGGTCTTTCATGTCCAATTCTTACCCATTTCAGTGAATCTTAGGGATGCATTAAAATATTTTATGGGAATGCTCAGAGGACTGTTCTTTGCCAGTCTCTGAACTATGTCTAGGAGCTGCATGTGGAGAGGCACAACTCGACCACACCTTGTCTCACTGGCTTTGATTTGGCATGGAGGATCGAGAAGAGCAGCTTGGTCATGAATTTTCACCTCCTAGCACCCAAACCCAGCCCTGCTTCACAGAACCACCACACAGTGCCAGAAATTTCTTATTTTTGTTGTTAGAGGCTACTGTGACCTCCCCACTGTGGAGGCAGTCTCAAGGGACAGCACAAAGGAGACACTTCAAGGGTCTCTCCACCCTTCTGTGTCTCAATAGCTGTGACTCTTATCTAGCACACAGCCCCAAAATACCAGAATATCTCCCATTGTACTGGTGTCTTGAGCCCTCAAGGTCTTTCCCACTATGCACTCAACACCTGCAATGGCTGTTATTTCAGCAGTGCCTTGGATTCCCTTCTGTCCCTGAATTTCAGGTTCTCATTCATCTAGTCATCCACAACTGCCCATTGGACAATTAATTCAATAACAGTCATTGCAGCTCTCTAACATCTTCCCGAGATACCAGTATAGAAGTTATCTGGAAGTGTAAGTTTATAATTACATCGATATCTTTTCTAAACTTGCAAGTTAGTAAGTAAACTGAAATGAAGGGCTGCACAGGAGGAAAACCAAAACCCAGCAGATAGCTAGCAAGGAGACCATCAGTACAAATCCAGTTGAAGGATCGTAGGTTAATATGCCCTCCTTCATTCAGATGAAAGTCCTGTAACTTGGTAGAACCTCTAGGTTTGGGTTTCACAGATGCTTTCAGTTGGAACTGAACTTCCCACTGGAACTTTTTCAGAGTCGATTTCATGGAATGAAAGGCCCATGTATTTTTTTTTTTTTAATAATGGCAAAAATATCTTTAGTTTTACATTCTTACAAGTTTATCAACTTGACACAAAGCTGAACAGTAAGTTACATACAGAAAGGCATGAGTTCTGCTTTACCCTGAAATTTGTTTGAAGTTAATTCTACTGTATAGAAAAGCTGTCTAAACAAAGAAGCTACAGCATACCAGGTTTCTAAAAAAGTATTCCTATAAAGAGGGGATATTTATTTAAATACTATCATACGAATGCCCATCAGTAAAATATTTTTCCAATATAAAAGCTAATTTATTTTTTTAAAATAATACCTCCCAAACTGAGGTATTGCCCTCAGGAATCTATTAGTAATTCTATTCCCATTTCCCAGGAAATGTCATGGAAAACAAATGGCCCATGCAATGTGACCTGCAGGTCAAGAGATTTGGGCTCTGACAAATTGCATCCAGAAGCATATTGCACAGCTGATGACCCCTTGCTGAGATTGTCTTGCCTCCTTCTCCATCCATTATGAGTGAACCTGGGCTGAGTTCAAGTTTCTCAGATGGTTTCATCTGTTTCATTGCTGTGAAGGTTGAGTTGAATGTTCCACTGTGATGTGATCAAACTTCAGGACGATAAGATTTATGTAAAAGGCAGCTGGAAGTGCAAAGTTTACCTGGGCAGATTTTGGAGTACCATTCCTGCTACTCGCCCAGGAGATGTTGTTATATCTTGCAGGAGCTGAAGCTATCGAGTGTTTTGAAGGTTTACCTCCATATGAAGTGCACTACAGAGAGTTAGTGAATCATAAGGCCAAACTCCAAAGAAGGTGGCACAAATTCTGGTTGAGCCTGTTGCTACTTACTTGAAGTCCAGAGTGGCTGGAGATCCCACAGTTTACCCAGTGGTAAAACTAAGCTATGGACAGATTATTCTGGAATTACTCGAATTCTGATTAGACCTAAGTGCGAATTTAAATGCTTCTGGGTCCTGGGATTTGGCCAGACACATACCTGAACATTGAATGTTTAAAAGGTGTAATTTAGAAAAATGTTCCCCTTCGGCAGCTCTCATGAAAAAGTAGCGATTGAGGAACTTCATACATAGATGAGTCACTATGAAATTTCCATAAGAGAGGGACATAAATAAGTAAAATGTCACAAAATATATGAAGAAACATTCTCCTTCCTGTCTTGATTACATTTCACATTGTTTCTAAAAGAAGAGAAGTGCAGTCACTTGGAATGGAAAAATGTCTCCAGATCTTTGAATGGGGATGTGAGGTGAAGACCTCAAACAGGAGCTTTTGAGACTGCAATACATGAGCGATCCTACAGTGGTTACCAGGTATAATACCCAACTGGACATCAGTGGGATATTCAACAGTAACCAGTATTCAACATGGCACGAGGCGATTTTTACTCCTCCATCACCTGTTGTTACATGAAATTTATCTTTTGAGCGGAAGCTTCTGAGTATTATTTTATATACTCTCTGTAAATGTGCTTGCACTTGGTCTTTTAGATTAAGCACAGGACCAAAATTAATGTATTTGAAATTATACATTCATGTCCAACTGAGTATGCTTTGTTTCTTCATAGGTTTCCCCCGACTTACAGAATGAAGTGCTTATTAGCCTATTAGAGACTGACCCAGATGTTGTGGACTATTTGTTGAGGAGGAAAGCTTCCCAGTCATCGTGAGTAATCTGTTTTTTCATCATCCCTGTTTCTGCTGGGAATTTCTATCTCCCACTGGAAGTGTTCAAAAGGTTCTAGTTTTCCACAGCTCTTCTTTCTGCACTGTCTACAGTGGAGTAGAAATATCCTCCCCGTTACACAGACTCTGCCAAAGAAATTTTGACTCTTGTACAGTGTTTTCTAAAGACAACTCTTGTTTCCCGATTCAGAGGAAAGATTGTGTTCTGCTGTAGAGAACAGGATGACATGTACATAAAAATATTCGGTGCACTGTTATCTGACGGGATGTATTCTAGTGATCTGCTGGTTCATGTCTTGGGTTTGTTGTAGTCTTCAGTAACAGGGGGCATGTATCACACTATCCTTGAAACACACCTTAGAGTGCCTTAACACAATCACAGCTTGCCATTTGACCAGTTGCTTGGTCTTTTCCTATTGTATACACGCAGGACATTGTAAACAAGTCAGCTGCCACAACAGCAGGTTTATGGAGACTCTGTGGATGTTATTTAACCGTGTGCTTTGTGAAAGATCTGAAGAGAAGAAATAAAAAATCACACCGGTCACTATTGCAGTTGCGATACGTAACATAACCCAACTTTGTGTATGGTGTGTGTCTGCCTGCACCCGTGTGCCTTATTCCTACGCATTTGTACATTCAGATTAACAGGATTCCCGGCTTTCTCATGGGACACGTCATCATTGCCTTTATTCTACTGAATCTCAATATGTTAGACTCAAAAGTCACAAAATTCGACAAGCTTGCTTTAAGTAATTTTTAAGAGGTTTCCTAGACTCTAAACTCTCTGGGACAGAGCTTGGGCTTTGTCTTCCTATGTGCGTGGAAAGTGCCTAGTGCTGTCAGAATATAATTACAATTGAATTTGTGCAGTCAGTCAGCGATGATATTTTTTTCTCTCCCCCTGAACATTGTATAGTTAGAGGTAAATTAAGTGTGCCTGGCTTTAAAGGAAGAGGTACAAAAGAAATGGTATAGTTAATACATGGAGGAAAAAGCTTTCTTTGATTATAAACACTAAAACCAACATAGAAATACATGCAGAATCGATATCCTGTGTTGTAAAGGATCTTATTAGTGTATTGACTTAACCACATGAACACGTAACATGCAGTAGCAAATTATCGCAGATCATCTGATTTGCAGTAAGTGTCTCTGTGTGCTTTCTTAGTAGACCACAGGCACAAAATAATTTCAGTTAGTTTATGACTGACTGACGAGTAACCAGATATATATTTAGATCACACAATAAATGCTAGATAATTAGAGGTACATCAGGTGCCTCTTCCACTTGTTTCACATTTCTGTGAGCCAAGACCACAATTAAGAGAGCCACTGCAAATCACATGACACCTGGTAAAATCTGAAGAGACTTCTGTCTTTAACCCCTCAGCCTGAAATGATCATATTATTTCTAACTCAAGCTAATAAAATCCTTCATGGTGGATTTCACCTCCTATATAATACAAAGTCATAAAATATTCTCTCACGTGTGGCTACGCCTCAGAATTAAACATAAATTTGTCACAAATCGTAGTGGAGGTAACAGATTATTGTTAGATCCCATTTCCTTAAAGTTAATTGCCCTTTCCTTGAGCTTCCTAACTTTTCAGCCAGCACACGTACCTGCAGGAGAAAATGGATCTTTTGTGCAAACCTGGTCATGACTGACAAAAGGGGTTTTGTAAGAAAAGATTACGAAACCCAATAGGAACATACAGCTACACTAGTACCAATCTATTGTATTTTCAGTAATGGGCAGATGAAGTATCACTACTAAGATAGGAACAACTTAACTATCTGTCATTTTTCTTCTACTCTGCTATCATGTAAGTGATTTATTCTCAGTTTTAATGGGATATGTTTGCACTGTGTTTGCAACTTCTTGGTTAAGATATTCCAGGCAATTAGAGGGAATGTTGCTTAGTGTTATTGCCAGAAGTGTGATGCTCTTAAGAGATTCATCCGTTTCAGAACATAATCTCAATTTTGAGGCTACATATATGTAGGTTATTTTTCCTGTAAGAAATGTGAGGCAGCAGACAACAAGGAGATGTTTGTCTTGATTTGATAAAAACGAGTCTCCAAAGTACATCCTTACTGGTCATGTACTCAAGATCCTAATTGGGATCCATGGAACAGAAAGCTTTACATATTTTTGAGACAATCTTCATCAGAAAAGCTAGGTGGCTGCATAACAGAGTGTGGAATCAACTCCAAGACTTTAATGTCCTATTGATTGCTCTGAAGGTCCTGCTTCTGCACTTGCCCTCACATCTCTGCTTTTGATGTCATTAAAAACGCTTTCTTGGCTCTGATCTAACAGGGAGAACACAACCTCTTTTCCTCCCCCGTGGAGGACAAATGAGATGTTCCTCATCTTTCAGTTCTCTTAAGAGCTGAGCATTGCAAATGGTGTATCAGGGAGTTTATGGAAGTCGTTCATGGTAAAGCACTGATTACTGTTGGAAATTAGGAAGTATGCTTTTGTGGACAACTTTCCCAGCTTTTTGTATGTTGGCTTGATGATAATGGAATTTGGGGTTTCCGGCTGTAAGATGAAGCATCTTCGAACTTAACAAAAAAAATAAAACCTGTTTCTTATGATTATTTATTATCATGGTTGGTAGTCCTTTTAGAGTAAATGAGTTTCAAAGTTACAGAATTTTCACGTTTTAGGATGGTGATGATGGGTTTTAATCCATCCTAACCAGTGGCACAAAGAGGAAGCCATACAATAGGCCATATAATATGTGTAAATGCAGTTTTCAAAGCTGCAGAGGCTCCTGGAATCATTACGTCCTCTACCCTGTTACAGTATCAACAACATCATAATCCTGTAATAATCTGTTTTGTTGGTGGCACCTGAGTTGCTCAAATGGAAATTACTTTTGCATGCTGCCAAGCCATCAGCCACTCCGTATGATTTGCCTCTTGTAAGGCATAATTGTTTTCCTACTTAGAAGCTTTAATGTGCAACAGAAAAGGCTTTCTGCCGAAACCAGGAATGAAATCCCCTATTCTGATGACCTTGATGCCAGTAGAAAAGTAGGAATATCCTCAGTAGAAGTAATTGTTATTAACATCCTGAGTAGAAGAACATTTTTCCAGTTCACTCATGCAAGTAGACTCTAATGGATGACGTCAGTTCAGAAGGATGCCAGTTAAAGTGGAAAGCCCAAGAGTCCTTCACAGCATAGCTGATTTTTGAATCTGAACTAGTACTTTTGAACAATTGTGGCATAGGTTCCTCCCACAGCTTTCAAATCTTTCGGTCTCTATGAACCACTTTTAAAATCCTTTCCTTAACATAATTCATAACCACTAGAAAACACTGTACTTGCCTTCCCATTTCTCACGTTTGATAGTACGTAACCTTCTATTACTCTTTGTAGACACCATAATCTGCCCTTATTCACAGGCTGCATATAGACTGCAAGTGGGTGTCTGGCACAGTGTTTACATTTGCCTCCCAATTTATCTTTTCCCTGGTGTGTGGGTAGAGAATCTCCCAGCTATCCAGGGAAAGATGAATTTTGAATTTTGGTAAACATCCACTTGCCACTGAACTGCAAACATAAAGCAAACAGATGCAAAAGTTTTGTTTTAAGGAATATGTGAGAATTCGTTCTTTATTTAGAAAGATGCAAGCCAAAGTCTTTTATTTTTGTGAGGAATATCCTAAAGTTGCATATGTATGGGATCAATTTCCAACTTTAAAGTATTCAATTATTTCAATGGCAGAGTCCACAGGCATTTTCTTCGATTTTCTAAATAAATTTGAAAATTATTTTCAAATAATTTTGAAACAGGCATGTATGAAATTGCATGGGCTTACTGGTATAAAGTGTAAATGAGTTTAGAAACTTGAACACTTGGATCTTTCCAAAGACTTGACAGTTTCCATTTAAGTACACTTTTTATCAGGAGCTCTGTCTTGAGAAGAGATAGACTGTATCAGATCATTCAAGGTAAGACATGAAATCAGTGTTTCACAAAGCTCAAGCTTCATTTTCCCACATTCTTTCATTTCCATTTCCATCTTTCCCTTCATTCCTTGTGTTACCTTGCCATGGCTAACTGATAGTATACCTCTTTCGTTGCCCTGTGCAACATAGGTTTTGATCCTGCAAAGATTTACGTGCCATAAGCCTTACTGGTGTCACTGTTAGCGCTAAGTATGTCTGTAGGCTAGCGGGGTGAGGTTTAGATGATGTTCCATCTAGAAAGCTGTAAAGACATTTGGGCATAGGAAATCTGCAGATACCAACATTTCCCTCCTTTTCTCTCAGGTCTGTCTGGTTCTTCTAAAATTGTGGCAATGTTGCTTAAATCTCACCTTGACTCACTGCACAGGCTTTTTTAGAACTTAGAAGGGCAGGAGAGGCGTTAGAGACAAAAAAAGTGGGAAAAAAAATTGTGACTGAATTATACATACCTACAAGATACTAATTTTACTGTGTGTGGCTGTTTGTAGATTCATTTACCTTGGATGCATCTTCAGATGAGAAGTTGAGATGGGAAGTGATGTAATTAAGCCATGGTTTACTTTTTTTTAATTTTAAATAACTTCCCAATATTATCATGCCAACCAAACTGTGAAGCCTGGGACAGGGCTGCCTTGCCAGATGGCAGCTCTGGTTTTGTGAGCTGGCCCTCAGCTAAGGTTCAGGATCAGCTCAGCGATGGACTGGGAGCTACTGAGGAGTAAACTTAATTGATTCATTCCTAACACTTTAAGGTTGCTTTTATACGGGGGTGGGGGGTGGGGAGGGGGAGGAAGGGAAAAAAAAGGGCTATTGAATAACACAATAATTGTGATGCTGAGTGCACATATTTTGTCTGGGGACATGCAATATGCAAATCAGCCAGAAAAAAACACCACACCCCACCACAGCTTGCAAGTGGTGTTAAGTTCTGTCATTATTTCTGTATTAGTATTTAGTGTGCCGTGGCTAGCATGTCTCACTGCTGTATGCTTGCTTTATTTTCCTTCTTCAATTTAATTTCATTTGTCTGGAAAGAGGATTATGTTCCATAACAAGTAATGTGCTTTGGCTGCTTGCTCAGTTCAAGCTCTCTTTGGATTTGATTCTGAGAAGGGCTGACTATTTTCAGTATGCATTTACAAGAACGAGCCTCTGTCATATCACATGCAGTTAGAGCAGATGCTAATGTGAGGTCATGGAGAGAAGTGTTTGACTCCAGAGAAGCAGAAGATAAGCATCTAAGAAACAAAGATCAAGGTGCAGAGAAATGAAAAACAAGTAACTGAAATAATAAATTAAGGAGGACTGATAGAAAAAGGTTATATTTGTTTACAGAGTATTCCTACATTGACTTTGGGAGGTTTAGCAATTCACGGACTGCCTCCTATCTGCATAGCAAACTGAAACAGTTCAAGAAATCTCCCTTACACAATGTGTCTTCCTGACACATTTAAAAATAAGATTAATCTCCCTGAGCCTCAGCTGTACATTTTTGGGGGGTTTGTTTGCTGTTCTTTGTCAAAATTAAGTGCAGGCCATGTGGTTGTTTGTGGGCCCTGTCAGAAGTATGGTAGATGCATCTGCTTGTCCTCTGTAGAATAGTTACCTTCGGATGTCTCTCAGCATGAGAGGCGAGCTAAGGTTTTGATTTGTGACTGCATAGTACTTCAGAATGGCAGAAGTGATTTTAGCGTACTGCTTACCATCAAACTAATCTTCCCTCTCATGCCCTCGAATATACTGTTGCAACAAGTTAAGTTGTCAAGGTAACATAAGGAATTGATTCACTGTTTAATTTCCTGTGGCGAACTGTACGGTCCCGTGTGTTTTGTTGGTTTCGTTCTTGACAGCAGCATCTTTTGATTTTTAGTGGCCTCTGCTGGCCACTTCATGGCAAAAGTTTTACTCATGGAAAATTCACCTCCGTCCTGCTTCTGAGAAGGTCTCATTTCAGAGGCTGTGATCATACGCCTGTATTTGATTTTCTTTGTATGATGTCACTCGTAGCTGTGAACATAGCACATTTTCATTAACAGCAGTCTTGTTTGTCACAATTTCTCAGGAGTCCAGAGATGCTGCGGTCAGAAGGTTCCTACTCCACAGGAGGAAGGCATTCTTCCACGGACTCCAACAAAGCTTCAAGCGGAGACGTCTCCCCCTACGACAACAACTCCCCAGTACTGTCTGAGCGCTCGCTGGTGGCAATGCAAGAAGAAGTTGCCCGCAGCCCAGATAAGCTCTACAAGGTACCTGAACAGTACACGCTGGTTGGACATTTGCAGCCTAAGACAAAGGAGAATTCTTCTGCACCACAGGCTGGAAAAGGTAGGGTACATCCTGCTCGTGTTCCTCCTCCTCCTCAGCAACTAATGAGGGTTTCTGAAATAATTGAAAAGCATCTGCTCCCTTTTACCATCTTCCAGGACTTGAAGAGCAATCATGTAAATAACCTTACAAGAAATAACCGACCAGCATCCTTTTTTTTGTGCTGAGCCTGAAGTGTCTCTGCTCAGTCCTTGTCGTTAGCTCAGCCATCTGACAGGGATCCTCTTAGAATGCCATGTCATAAAACTTTGACCTATTATTTAGAAAAATAGAACTGTGTACGTCCTGCTTTTGGGCTTCTCTGTGACAGCATGGCAAAGACTTTGATTTCTAGTGCAGCTCTGTAAGACTGTAATACCTGCAGGGTTAGGGTCCAGACTTTGGAAAAAATCTGAGACTTTTAAGATGTTGATCTACAGATTTTCTCCAATTGAAAAGAATGACCTCAAAGCCATCTCACTGGAGAACACAGCTGAGCTCCACAGCTCTGCATCTGCTGCCAATTACACACCTAGCAATACTAGTGCAGAGGTGTGTAATTTCCCTATCTCTCTAGGGAGTGCACACCTGAATGATTTCTTCTGTAAAGGATTATGGTTTAAACTGATAGCTCACCAGTGTTTCAAGATGGTTTTAATTTTAAAATATTTTTTAAAAAATTAATAGAGTAATGAAATGCATATTTAGTGAGCCAAACTTTAAGGACTTTCAGTGTTTAAGGATGCAGATACCAAGTGGTATTTTTAAAACCATTTTATTCCAGAGGTACTGATTAGGCACTTGATTCTCTTTGGAATTAATGGGATTTAGACTATTATCTCAATTACATGCTTTATAAATGCCAGTGGGCATTTATCTTCCATATTCAGCATCTAAATCTCTGAATAGTTTTCAAAATTTAGTCAGATTTCTAGTAAGTTATAAACAAGAAATTACACCACATTTTATCATATTACCCATCTTTTGGACTTTAATATGCATCACAATGCTACTGGACCATGACGAATTGGGAAATTCCTTTACTTGCCAGATAGAATCAGAAAAAGGCATGGAACAGTTAGAATCCAGCACAACGCCTGCTGTGCCTATTTTGTTAAATCTCTGTTCTGTGACAGCAGCGGCGCTTCCTTGTAAGAACTAAATGATGCTGGAGGTGGGGAGAGCCTATGCCTCACACTGACTCCCGGGGCTGGGGCTGCCTGAGGGAGCTTTGCCAGTCTTCTCCTCGTAAAAACCACGTGAGCTACCTTCTGTTGGCCAAATCCACATGAGCTACCTTCTGTTGGCCAAATCCTCCTGTTCTTGTGCAAATTCTCACGATGACTTGAGTAAGGCAGAGGACTTAAGGGAAATTTTCCCCCTCTCCTCTGCCCTTTTCCCCCTCTCCTCTGCCCTGGTCAGGCCCCACCTGGAGTATTGTGTCTGATTCTGGGCTCCCTGGTATAAAAAAGACAGGGATCTCCTGGAGAGAGTCCAGCAGAGGGCTACGAAGATGATTCAAGGGCCTGGAGCGTTTCCCCTACGATGAAAGGCTGAATGAACTGGGGCTGTTCAGCCTTGAGAAAAGAAGACTGAGAGGGGACCTGATTAATGTTTATAAATATCTCAAGTGTGGGACACAAGGGGGAATAGCCAGCCTCTTTTCAGTAGTCTGTGGAGACAGGACACAGGGCAAGGGCCTCAAGTTGGAGCACAGGAAGCTCCACACCAATATACGGAAGAACTTTTTCACAGTGAGAGTGACAGAGCCCTGGCACAGGCTGCCCAGGGGGGTTGTAGAGTCTCCTTCTCTGGAGATATTCAAGACCTGTCTGAACACCTACTCATGCGACCTGTCATAAGGAACCTGCTTTGGCAGGGGTGTTGGACTCAGTGATCTCTCAAGGTCCCTTCCAACCTCTACAATTCTGTGATTCTGTGAAATTCCACTCTCAACAAACTCAGGGGTCCTGCCTGTAAAGAGCTTATTAAATTCATCACCCTGAAAAAAGCTATTAACTGGACAAATACTTGAGAGATCTGTTTGTGTTAGGTGCACGGTAAGTCAGTTGCTAGTGTATGCTAGCAACTCTGATACCTTACATAAGGTTTTACCATTGGATTTGTATGTTTCTCAATAATGGTTTGAAGATGATCAATTTGTCATCTTCTTCCTGCTCTTTAGATGTTTCTGAAGATCTCTTTGATATCTGGGGCACCTGGCATTCAACACTGAAAAGTGGCTGCAAAGATCCAGTAATCACAGGTCAGTTATTTCTCAAGTTTTGAGTCCAAATCTAGCAAAGACATAAACAATGTCTTGGTTTTGAGAAATGGCAGTGAAAATGGGAGAAATCTTCATTGTCCAGAGCTGGACTTTGAAAAGGTGGCTGTCCCACAAAATGCCAAGAAACACAACAGTTATACAAATGTGGCAACATTTCAAACTGCTGCCAGATAATTTTAAAAATTGTTTGAAAATTTTTTCCAAAAATACCTTATTTTATTCTTCTAAAAGCCATTGGAAGATAGATGCCCGGTGGAGATTTGAGAGCTGCTGCTGTGGTGACTGTGAGGTTGTAAGCCCTGGCTTCTGGCCCTGGCCCTGGCCGGCATGGTCACCAGTCCCTGGCCCATCCTGCTTTTGTTTTTCTCCCATCTGCACCCAGCTCACAGAGGAACTGTGAGACTAAAACACACACCCCCCACACCCCCCCGCTTTTCGTGTATTTGAAAGATGTTAAGTGCCACAAGACTCGAACTCAGAGCTAAGTATTGGAGACACTGGGTAATAATATAAGAGATGTTTGAGGTAGACACTGGGCTGCTGCTCTGTGTCCCAGGTGCAGCTGGTGGTGAAGCTGATGCACCTTCAGTCATGTAGCCTGATGGGAAAAGCCCCCATCTGCCTTCTACAGCGTGATGCAGGGGACAAGCGGTAACTTCTTAAATGCCATGTAAGCCATTATGCAGCCTGATGTTGCCTTTCTGACTCTGTCCCCCAGGTTCTTATGGGAACATTCACGAAAGCAGCTTGCTGCGACCTGGGCAGTGCTCTCTTTCCCACGGGAACCTCGCCATGTATTCTCCTTGGTGGCAGAGCAGCTCCTCTGACTCGGACACTGGCAGGCAGGTCATGCGAAGGAGCCAGACGACTGCTGCCATTCCTGAGTGCCAGCTCCATCCCACCGTGTCCCGGGTGTGCAGTAACCCGCAGATGGAAGTCGGCGGTAGGAGTGGAGACCTGTCACACTCAAAGTTGGAGCAGCACTTGACTATAAGCAGTTTGGAGGACCTCAGTGAGCCTGAGTTGAATGTGAGTTGTTTGCAAAGCACAGCCAAGACCTCCTACAGAAAAGAGAGGCCGCCGCCCCCCTACCCAGGCCCAGCGAAAACAAGCTCTGCGTCGGCGCAGCGATCAGGCGTTTCTTCCACGTTTCAGTCTCTGTGGAGACTTCAACGCCAAGAAAAAAGCTCAGGGACCAGAGCAGCTGGAGGACCGGCAGCCAAAGCCCCTGAGCAGGCTGGCTCCAGGCCAGAGCGGCCAGCACCACACACCCAAGCTGGTCACATCTGTTCCACGGCGCCTCACAGTCAGAACAGTAAAAACGTTTCAGAGGCAGACTGGCATGATTGGCAAAGGGATAGGTGGCAAATTTGGGAGCTCTTATCAGCCGATAACCCCGATGCCCTCCCAGAAACCCTTGTATGATCGGACTCTGCAGAACTGCCACTCATACATACCTTTTGCCTTCCTCTCATAGGAAAACAGCGGTGACATTGGCAAATGAGGAGGGCTTGTTTGTTTTATACCGACTGAATTGCATATAGTTTGGTTTTTTTTTAAAAAAACTTTGTTCACTTTAATTTCTTACCAGCACTGTCAAGCAGGCCATTTACAGCTACAGTATGTCCCTGGTTTTCAGCGAGCTTTTCAGAAAAAAAAAACCAAGATGAAAATTTTAGTCTCATAACTCGCTATGCATACGCTGTGTATAAGATAAAAGCTGTTGCTTTGATGTTGCTAAAAAAATGTATTTATATATCTGCAGTTTTGATGATTGTATATTCTGTAATGGGTATTGTATGATAATCCTATCTTATGTTTTCATATACAGATGTCAATCGGTCGTGACTGCTTTTTTAAAAAAAAGAAATCACTGCACTTACGTTACCATGATGCGCATTGGGATTCTATAGAACGTGCACAAGCTGGTTTCTGTGCTTATATGAAAAAAAAAACAAACCCCAACAAAAAAACCCCAACCCTGTTAAAGGGGGAAGTTGTCCTCCTTTTCACTGCCTATTGAAAAACACTAAAATGGAGCGGAACATGAAAAGCCATATATTTTATTAGGGTGGTAGTGAGCTTAGGGGAGAAAATACCAGATTTTTTTTTTTTTCTTATAAATATATTTGCAAACGAAATTAAACTTTGATACAAGATTGTAAAACTATTTTTTTAGGTTCTGGTAGGAAGCAGCTCAAGAGAATCAACTAAGAGCGAGGCCGTGCCTAAACCAACTAAGGAGGTAGCGTGAAGGTCTGCCCTCCCGTTCTAGAGGAAAACCGGTTATGTATACAGGATATAATATATATATTTATAAATGTGTGATTTTTATGTATTGTTCTAAAACAATAAACTGGAATCCAAATTTTAGAAAACCAAACCCAATAAATTGAGGTGCATAACAACGGAGAAAGAATATGGCTTTTCCTTTTGAAGTAACAAAGCTTCAGCATTAAGAATGTGAGGGAGAGATGGAGGGAGGGTGGGGGAGGATGCAGACAGACGTAGGAAAGGGAGTCACACAGAGTTTCAGGAATGAACGTGGCACTTGGGGAAGTTCACAGCTGCGTTTCTACAAATATTGTGCCAAAGCCCTGGGGTCAACAGTACTTCTTCAATAACTGTGTGTTGCGTTGTTAAAATGTCTCTCTTTTTTTAATACGCCTTCTGGTGGTTTTAAACTGCAGAATTGTTTTTGGCCAGCGGGTGGCGATGTACTTCAGTGTTCTAGAGAAAATTCTTTTTATCACTTCATAAGGGAAAGTGTATCATATCGAAAGGATTTTATAAAGCATATTAGTCTTAATTTTAATGAAGTTGAAGACTTACTCGGTGATGTTGTCTTTTTAAGTTCTATCTTGTGCCATAATGATGGAATAAAAAGCTAAGCAAAATAATGAGCATATTCTTTGCTCCTCATTTTTTTTTCCGAAGTGAGGTTTATGTAAAAATTGGTGGGTTTATTACTTTCTGGAGCATCTCTGTCAAAAGCATCTAAAAGGATTAGGAGCTTATCAGCCACTTTCACATAAGTACACAAGATCCAAGGTTTTACTCGGGTTTTAGGCTTGAAATTCACCACATAAAGATCCTGCCCAGTCTATCTCCATATTCCATAAGCGCAGCTGTGAGATAAAAACACCAACCCAAGTAGAAAGGGGCAGAACTTGGCCTTTGCCTGGTGTAGCACTCTCAGACCGGCCATCTCTTTTTATGAATGCTGCATTCAGAATAAACCTCAGCTCTGGTGGTTGTAGGAATTTTCTAAGTACAATCTTGATACCACCCTTGGTAAGAAAAAAATTCCTCCGTGAGCTTGTTGAAGCAGTTCTGTGTCAATTTATTACGAAAACCCCACCCCATATTAAAAAAATAGTGGAATATAAGGCTGAGTGAGTTTTCAGCTTGGAGAAGAAAAGGCTCCGGGAGGACCTTATAGCAACCTTCCAGTACCTGAAAGGTGCCTGTAAGAAAGCTGAGGAAGAACTGCTCATGAGGACATGTAGCCATAGGACAAGGGGTAACAGTTTTAAACTATAAAAGGGGAGATTTATGTAATATATTAGGATAAAGTTCTTCAGTATGAGGGTGGTAGATCACTGGAATAGGTTGCCCAGAGAGGTAGTGGAGGCCCCATCCCTGGTGATGGTCAAGGTCAGGCTCGATGGGGCTTTGAGCAACCTGATCTAGTGAAGATGTCCCTGCTTACTGCAGGGGGTTGGACTAGATGACTTCTAAAGGTCCCTTCCAACCTAATGCATTCTATGATTCTATAAGGAAGGACAAAAAAGGTCTCTCTCAAGCAGTCTTCGCTATTTGATCCCATGTCAATATTATCCCAGATTTGCTGCAGGGAATTAAAGCTCCCCATTAGTCCTCAAAAGCAGGCATAGTGTAAATCCTGTTGCAGAAGATACTCTGTTCGCTAGACGCCCATCTCTTCTTTATAAATTCCTTCCTAAATGTAGATGCACACGCACATTTTTAACATTTTTAGTGAAAAATGGCTAATGATTGCTCAGCCTCCTGAAGAGCCTGCCTCTTGCCAGCACCCCTCTCTGTATATGTATGTATGCGTGTGTGTATTACCATCTATATGGAGTTCATGCAAAAACGGAGAACAAAACATGAGACCACTGCTGGAGGACAACCTTGTCTGCACATATTTTAATATACAATTGCCTGGAAGAAAACAGAATAAATTCTGATGAATTATTAAAAATAACACTTGCCATGATGACATCGCTTCTGCCTGCTATTTTCTTTTGAACAGGACGGAGAAGAATTATCACGAGTAGGTTAAGGATGTAGTAATTCTTTATTGCACCTCTTACATACTCTGCTATGTTACAACACTTCCCTGTTCTCACAGCTAGGTTATCTTCCAGGATTATTCAGGTGATGTTGTAAAATTACTCCTCCTACTGCAGGAGGAAGAGATGGATGTGGGACATAACAGTCCTGAGTACAGAGTAAAATCTGGACCTTATGCAGGAGGGGTGATGTGTAAGGCCCTTGTTCCCTAAGACAGCCCAGAGGCTGGTGGAGTGTTTGGGTCTGATGTAAGAATTTTGTAGCCAAGCTGTAGTGCAGGAAAGGGAGATAAAAGGATACTGGTGAGGACCTCACTAATTTCTGGCAAAAGGCTGCTGTGATGTGTAAACATATACCAACATCCTGAAGATGAAAGAGGTTCTACCTTGCTTACAATATATCTAGCCTTAGTAAATGCCTTTTTTTTTTCTTTTTTCATTTAATTTGATAAAAGCAAGTCAGTTAAACTAGAAAAGCATTATTTTACTGACCCATTTTAGGACGAATGCAGCCCATCGTCCAAGGCAAAAGTCTCCAATTCAGAGCTCAAATGATTTATCACAAAATCTGGAGGTACTCATCCTATCCAGCCGTAACCATGGTGAGAGGGACATCAGGCATCCTTGTGTGCCTCCATGCCTGCCCCACTGCATGTAGCTAGAAACTGGTTTTGACTAGCTTCTTGTTGCCTCTCCCACCCCCGGAGACAGGGCCGATGTTCAGCAGTGCTGTGGCTGAGGGCAGGTGCCTGTTCGGCTGAGGACTTGCTGTCCCCCCAGCTCAGCTCCCACCTGGGCCTGGCTGCCACAGCCCCAGTGCAGGCCGCTCCCCTTCACAGCCTGTGCCCCACCTGTGTGTCTGTATCACCGTACGGTGTCCTAAGATACAGAGAGAAAACCAAAATGATGGGAGGGCAAAGCAATGAAAAAATGGGTAAAATAAGAGCATGGACAGTGGCGTGGGGTGATGTGACATTAGCAAGGGCACAGGCATTCTGCTGAGGTGTCTTTCCAGGCTGAAATCTGAGACAATTTCTTCGGTTTGGTTTGATTTTTTTAATATATTTCATGAGAAATGTAGTCACAAAGGGTTGTTTCTAGCTTTATGTTAGCTGATAGATCCATGTGAGCTATTCCATTTTATATCTCTGCAACATTTTTCTTCCTATGATGTCTGCTCTTGTACAACCACACTACTCCTCTGACAGGGAAAGTCCATAGCATGGGGCTGTCCAAGGCTTTTCTCTGTTTTCCTTAGGAGCAGAATTCCTGCTGTAGCAAAAGGGCGATGAGGCTCTGTGTCAGCCAAGAGCCTGGTAGAGAAGGTCTCTGGAGGTCCCAAGCCTTCAAGGCAAACTCCTGCAGTTCAGTTCCTTCCCATCATATCCTATCACACCATGCTTGTTCATACCTAGGACTCAAAAACCCCTATTAAAACAAGATGTGGTCACACTGTTGAGTGACCCGTTCCAAGACCATGATCCGCTCCTAAGGGGTAAGTTGCAGCTTATCCCTCTTTCCCAGCCTCCTATCCTGGTCCTTACACCAGCAGGAGGAATCCCAGGGCTACTAGTTCTGGCTGAAACGTACCCTGTACAATGAACACATAAAATTCAGGTAGCTCAGTGGCTGTCACAAGTGGTAGGCACAGGGTCCAAGATGGGGGAGAGAGACTGGCCACCCTTTCTGGCAGCAGCCTCCAGTTGGCCCTCTTAAAGCTACTCATGCAACTGTGGGGCTTGCTCCTTCAATGTGTAGGTAAGAGCCTGTCCAAGCACTTGAGAGTGACTCAGTGTTACAAACCTAAGCTCGTCCAGCCGCTGGCTGTCTACATCAGTTGTCCAGGCTGCTGCCATGGTACAGCTTAATGACACGTGGAAGGTCTCTGCTGTTGAAATGATGTAGTTCAATGGGCTGGGATTTGTGGTTGTATGGTCTGGGGAGGGGCTGTTTCTGGTTTTGTTTCTGGTTTTGTTGTTTCACAGTCACTGGTCAAGTCAAAACCCTCACCATCTTGTTCTGTGGCACTGGTCTGGCAGGGGGTCGGGCACTTCTTTCTCCTCTGGGAAACACAGGGACATCTGAGCCTCATCTTGCTCCCTTTCTTTGTCTATTTTCCTTCTCTTTGTATTTATTTAAAAAAAAAAAAAAAGGGAGCTTTATTGTGCCATGCCATCACCTCATAGAACTGCAAAGCAGTGGAAACAGTTCTCAGTCATATTAAAGAGTATCCTGACATCAGTAAGGCCCTTTACAACATCACTGAGAATAGCAAACTACTGCTGTGCTACAGTCGCTTTAGGGGAAAGCATCTCAGCTTCCAGAGAGTGCTGCAGAGACTGCAGAGCTATTCAAGGCATGTAGACACCCAGAGTGCTGGGTCATAAGATGCACTGTCTCTGAGAATAGCATTCATCTAACTTTGCTGCAGTTTAAAGCATCTCCAAAGGTGGTATCTACATCTGGAAAAGTCCCTCACAAGCTCCCTTTTTATTTAGTGGAGAAATACAGGTATTTCTGTGCCACCTTCCATACAGTCTCCTTGAGCCTTTCTTTGAAGCGTGGTCCCCTTTGAAGGACTGCTCGCTAGACAAGCCTGTATCTTCACACTGCCTATACAAAGGAAGCCTAAATTAAGTTGCCCAAACAGAGACCTCTCTACAATAGCCCTTCAAGTTTGGCTGAATGAATCCCACCCTAAGGGTGTGGTAAAATAGACAATGGATGGTGATCCCAGCAACATTGACAAGGAGCATTTAATAACACCATTGCCTGATGCCAACCAATTATTACAGCCCGGGGAAAGAAAACCAGGATGCTCAGCACACCTTTCCAGCTCCTAGGAAAAGTGAAACTTATCCAGAGGCCTTGGTGATGTTGTGCTATTCCCTGGGATCCAGGGTGAACCTTGGGCTGGTGGGGCTGGCAGGGGCAGAACTGCTCTGGAGAGGTGG
>VZTU01002210.1:0-18250 GCA_013400835.1 Zapornia atra | reverse complement strand
TGTGTTTGTGAAGTGTTTTGGCTCCCAAATAGCATATTCAATCAAAAGCATCTGACAACCTCCACATTGGAATCTTCTGCTTGTCAGTGAGTGTACTGTGAAAAAGAGAACAGTTAATGTAATCACTTCAGGCTTTCAGAAAGTTGCTCCTGATGTTCAGTTAAGGAAGTGTGGTGCTATCATCTTGTTCCATGAGCAAAGCCTAATAAAGATCACAAGCTCTATGTCTAAGTGCAAGCTCAGAGACACAGACCTAAGACATGGAGACTTAAAATCCATTCAACTTGTGGGTTTTTGTTTGGTTGTTTTTTTATATAGTTGAATAAAGAAGGTAATTAATTTCAAAGGAAAGAAGTAACACAAAGTGATACTTCCCTGTTTCAAAATTGTGGCTATAGTGGTTCATCACAATACTAAAGGTAAAAAGAATACTATTACTGTATTACTATATGTACTAAAGGTAATAGAATACTATAGCAATTGTTTGATACTATTTTATGATAATGAGACATAAATAATATTTCAGCAGCTAAAGACTTCAGTAAGATAACTGTTAAAAGAGTGTTGTGTTCAAATCTTTATTCTTACTTCCATTCTCTGTGATTAAGAGACGGCACACAGCTTGATGCAAGCTAATTGTCATTTTATTGTAGCAAATCACAAGTTTATATACTTTGCAAAGCCCACGTGGGCCTTAGTTTCATTGGAGCGCAGAAGCCGTTCTTACATTTACTATTTGCTGATTGGTTTAAAAACACTTATGAACATTATTAGAAAAAGCAACTTAGGCCTAATCACACAACCTTTACACATACTTTGTTTTTGTTTCTTAAAGTAGGCTTCATTTTCCCTTTCAAAGCTGACCAGGTCCTGTTATGCACTTCTGGTGTCAAGATGTCTAGTCACCCAACATTCTTTCATCCCTTATCAACCAGGTCTCTTTGTTATTTTGACTCTCCCAGGGTTTGTGTCTGATAGCTGCAAAGTGCTGGAACTTCTACCTGATTCTTTCAGGCCTTGTGCTACAGCATTAATTCTTTTAAAAGTATTTTAACGGATTTTACATTAATAAAATTAGCTATTTGAAATCTTGATCCCATTCAAAGACCGTTTTTCTAGTTTATTTTGGAGTATAAGCTATTTCACTATATCTGTATTTGAATAATGTTTAATCTATGTATGAAGTATAATTTCCCTTCATTACCACATAGAATAGATTTAACCATTATAAGACTGGGCACAGTCTTCAGGAAAGTTTATTGTGTGAATTTTTACTTTGCCGTTCCAGAAATCACCTCTTTGTCACTTTCTTGGCAAATTAATTGAAAGTTGATAACATGACAAGTACCAAACCATCTTTTTGTTCTATCCTAGAAGAATGGAATATATTTTGTATTTGCCTCTTTTAAATTATATCTGCTCTTTTTTTTTTTTTTTGATTATGTAGTGAAATTCAGCTAATATTTTAAGGCATAATGCATAATTTAGTACAATTTTATATTTATTTTAATCATCATATGTCATATCTTAAGTTTGAGGGCAAAAATAATCAGTGGGCATGAATTCAGCTGTGAAGAGTAAATTTTTTATAAGTTTTGGTAAACATTAGTCTCAGTATTCAGCAGAACATTGAATAGAATTCACATATTCAATTGTTGGGAAACTTTGTGAAAGAAACAACAACTTTTGCAATAAATTTTCCACATATCTGTATTCTTTTCACTTGATTTTAATAGTGAATTTTATGATTTAAGGTTCTCAAGTATTATTTCAGGCTGAGATCTAGTTGGAACCATGTTTGACAAAGGAACATAGTCACTATAATGTTGAAGTATTTAAATTAAGTGACTGGTAACATTCTTTTCAATCATTAAAATATTTTTATTTCAAAAATAACTTGATACAAATGAAGCTGTGCTACATAGCAAAGTAGGAGGGGCAGCTGGTCCAAGGAAGAAAGCCTTGAAAAAACAAATATTGCTAATATCAATCTAAAATGGCATGACAAATTATTCTTTTATTATATTCTCAACATTTTCACATTGATTATATATGTATTTTAAATGTAGTTGTGCTGTTCTGATTGTTCTTTACTTTCTTTTCCTAGACATTTCTTAAACAGGCAGGTAATACAGCAGCAGGCACATGTGTCTTTATCCAGGAACCCATGTCTGGAGCAGTATGTGTTTATGAATGAAAAGCAGGTGCTCTCTTTTTTGCTCATCATCATTTGGATTGCTTTCAGCTGATAATGCTTTTAAAAATGTGAAGAATGCCTGCCAATTTATATGAGAACTGGTATAACTAGTCATATTTTTAGTTTCATTGCCAAGAATATCTTGTTTCTTGAAAGCTTTCATTGGACTCTTCTACCACTGATGTCAATCTGGATCAGTGCAGCTGTACAGTCAGCATTTCTTGGCAATGCTGTGTGAGAAGCTGGCTATACATGCTCTTTGTCTTTGAAACATTTAAACTAAAACTTAGAAAAAAACCCCTCAACTTGCTTTTCTTTACCAGATATTTTTTTCTCTACTTTACTGCAATTCTTACCAGTTGAGTTTCATGTGATTGTTATTTATTACCTACAATGCAAAGGGCAGTTCTGTGAGTCAAGTATAATCTGTGTTTATATAGCTGAAGGGTTTATCCTGAGATACAGATCCAAGTTCTGATTCTGGCATATTTAGGTGGTATTCAGCTATGTACTGTGGACATTGAAATTCTGACTTGTGTGCATAAGCTAAATTGCTTTACTTTCTGTCACAATTAGTGGAAGCTGGGATTCAATTTTGTTACCTCTGTTTCTATAGCTGTCTGGAGGCCCATGAGGTGTCTAGTATACCTAAGATCATGATTCTTAGTGATATAACTCAATGCCTATGTGGGGTTTGTACCACTGTGGTATTTGAGAACATGGAGGACACTATGCAGTGAATGAAACTTCTACATGTCTAGTGCTAGATGTCGAAGTCTCCATTATGATCACAGAATCACAGAATTGTAGGGGTTGGAAGGGATCTCCAGAGATCATTGGGTCCAACCCCCTTGCCAAAGCAGGTTCCCTAGGACAGAATGCACAGGTAAGTGTCCAGACAGGTCCTGAATATCTCCAGAGAAGGAGACTCCACAACCTACCTCGGAAGCCTGTCCCAGTGCTCTGTCACCCTCACTGTGAAAAAGTTCTTCTGTGTTTAACTTACAAGTTAAAGTTGTCTAGAGCCACACAGTGGTTCATCAACAGAATTTCCTCACATTGTATAAAAGATTTTAAAAGTATTTAACTACAGAACTTTTTAACATAATAGAATTAATAAAACAAATTTTAGAGAATAATCTTTTTTTATTTAAATTTTCCAGAAAGTTCAGAACTTTAAAGGACATTGATGAGGAAGAAATGAAATGATGTGTGAATTTAATCTGGCTTCACAAAGTCCATGTAGAGTGAAAATGATGGGCAAATTAGGGTTAATGAGGCTTGGATCCATCAAAATTTCAAACTTTGCCAAAAAAACTTCTCCAGATGGGTTCTGCTCTCATGCAGAATTTTCCTCAAGAATTTACTCTTTCCTGTGACACCCCTCCCATCTCCTCAAAGAAATGCCTCTACCTGCCTCATACTTGAGCTCTTGATTTTTGTCCCAGGTTCAACAGCTCAGTTGAATTTAGCAGGCAGCTGGCCAGCATCAATCATCTGTGCTTCATACAGCCACCTGCTACTCTACCACAGCCTCACTACTCATCTACTTCCCCTTACCACCACCTATGACCATCCAAGCCCACAGTTCATGCTTTAATCTATCCTACCTCCCCCACACTTCTACCTGTTACTCAGTATTGTGCAAGAAGGTGAGCATCAACAAACAACATGACAAAGATATCTTCAGGAATCTAAAGTGGGTGTTAAAGGAATGCTATGGCTTATGGTTTTGCTGCAACACTGTTATGTATCTATCCCACTGAATGCAAAACAAAACTGTGCCATCCACTTCAGGAAACCATGTGGCATAGCATGATCAATAAAGTATGTTTCTGTTCTTAATAAAAATTTGCACACAGACATGTTCCAGAGATAATCATTCTGTTGGCTAAATTGCAACAAGCAAATGTCCTGCTATACACAGACTGATGCCTGAAACGGAAAGCATGAATGTATCCGTGTTTGTATAACAGTGTCACTACATGATGCTACATATCTTTTCCTTATTTTTGCAAGATTGATAATTGCTTTTGTATCATAGTTAATAGAAGGAAAAAGAAATATTATTTTTGCATCGATATGTAATTTTTTTTTTTAAGAACTTTTTTTTTTCCAGATCACTGGAGATTTAAAATAATCACAGAATCACAGATTCACAGAAGGGTAGGGGGTAGAAAGGACCCCTGGAGATCATCTAGTCCAACACCCTGTTAAAGCAGGGTCACTTAGAGCACGCTGCACAGGATCACATCCAGGTGGGTTTTGAATCTCTCCAGAGAAGGAGACATCACAACCTCTCCTGTAAACCTGTTCCAGTGTTTGGTCACACTCAAAGTGAAGAATTTTTTTTTTTTCCTAATATTCTGATGGAACTTTCTGTATCCAAGTTTTTGCCCTTTGCCCCTTGTCCTGTCACTGGGCATCACTGAAAAGAGTCTGGCCCCTTCTTCTTGACATCCACCCTTTAGATGTTTATAAGCATCTATCAGATCCCCTCTCAATCTTCTCCAGGTTAAACAGTCCCAGCTCCCTCAGCCTCTCCTCACAAGGGAGAATCTCCAGTCCCCTAACCATCTTTGTAGCTCCCTGATGGACTTTATCTAGTAGTTTCCTGTCTTTCTTGAACTGGGGACTTGAGGCCTAGACACAGCATTCCTGAATTGGCATCACTAGGGCAGAGTAGAGGGGGAGGTGAGCCTTCCTTGACCTGCTGGCCACACTCTTGTTAATGCACCCCAGGATACCATTGGCCTTCTTGGCCATGAGGGCACATTGATGTCTCATGCTTTACTTGTATTCCACCAGAACTTCCTGCAGGTTAACCCCTAGCCTGTACTGGTGCTTGGGGTTATTCCTCCCTAGGTGCAGGACCCTTACATTTACTTTTGTTGAAATTCAGTAGGTTCCTCTCCACCCAACTGTCCAGTCTGTCTGAGTCTCATTGAATGGCAGAGCAGCCTTCTGCTTTTATCAGCCACATGTCCCAGTTTTGTATCATCAACAAACTTGCTGAAAGTACAATCTGACCTACAGGCTACAGCCTTCAACTAGACACTGGGCCACATATGACATTGCTCTGAGCTCTGCCATTCGGCCAGTTCTTAATCCACCTTGTTGTCCACTCATCTAACCCACACTTCGGAGGTTTACCTATGAGGATGTTATGGGAGATAGTGTCAAAAGCCTTGCTGAAGTAACAGTATTCAACAATCACTGCTCTCCCCTCCCCAAGCTGGTCATGCCATCATAGAAGGCCATCAGAATTTTCAGGCATTGTTTACCCTTGCTGAATCCATATTGACTACTCTTGATAACCTTCTCTTCCACACACTTGTTGTTGAACCACCCCGAATGAGCTGTTCCATCATGTTTCTAGGGATGGAGGTGAGGCTGACTGGCCTGTAGTTTCCTCAGTCCCCCTTCCTGCCTTTTTCGAAGACTGGAGTGACATGTCCCAAAGATGGGTATCTACTCCACCATCAACCTCCATAGTCTTCACTATGGGTTGCTAGTGAATCTCCATTCTGAAATCTGTAGCACCTCCACACCCTCCTTCACTGACCTTGGTGTCTGCAGGGTCATTCTCTTCTCTGTAGCAGCAATTGCTCTTGGTGTTGCACAAGGTTTAGTTCCCTTCGGTAGCAGGTGGTCCATGTAGGAGATGGCCAGTTTTGTCTATATTTGACATGGGGAATCTTCTAGCAGCTTCTCACAGAAGTCACCTCTATAGGTGACCCTTGCTACTAAACAAAATACAATATATCAGCAACATTGATGGCAATTAAAACTTGTGTTCAAAGTTTATATAATAAAGGCTATGGGGAAATATTGCTATTAACTAAAGTTTTTATTAAACTAATACTAACAGCTAGCAATTTAATATCTTTTTTTTCCAAAAGTGAATAGTACATCAAACATGTGGTGCTTGAGATATGTAAAACTTCTTAAAAGAGTGTTAATAATGCAGTAAAAATGAAAAAAACCCACCCACATTAAAGAAATTTTTAAATGGTGATTAAACTTTTGAGAAATATCTAATTCTACTCCTCTTAAAATACTATGTCTTGTACAACATCCCAATAATTTGAAAAGTTTTGTGATTATTCAGGATTCACTGATGCATAATTACTAACCTCATGTAACAGGTATTAATATTATAATTATACAAAAATTAAACAGAGATTTTAAAAGTTCAAGCAAAGAGAAAGGTTTAAAAACTTGAGAAAGAACTGGACGCAGGACTAAAACTACATGCTACAACTAAAACTAAAGCAAACACAAAATCCTCAAATCCAACCAAACAACAAAACCAAGCACAAACAAGATACTAATTAAACATGGAAAACCTCCTGAGGTAAGTTAATAACTTGTTAAAAATTTTTGTAAATTACTAAATACTTTAGAAGGCTCATATAATATTTTTTCCTTTCTTCTTTCTTTGAGATGGTTTCACTTGGGAACAGAGAAGTAAATGTAGAAGAGAAATTCTTCCAACAATATTTTTGACCTATCAGTCAATGATATAGTAGACATAAAAATACTTTATATCTATGTAAAATATCCATTCTGTTAAGTTGCATGCAATAGATTAAACCCACTTTCCTCTCCGAACAATTTTCTAACAATCTCAATCAATATAATTCATCAATTATTTTTCAAGTGACTGATAAATTTAGAAACATAATGATTTAGAGGAGATGCTTTAGGGAATATTTGGCCAAATTCTTATCTCTAGTACTGAGAAGTAAACTTTGATTTAATCTTCTGAATTTAACTAGGATTTAATCCTACTTTACACCAACATAATTGAGAATAGCATTTAACTTACTGTTTTTCTGAAACAAATACCTCCTTTGGGATAACTTCTCCTTTCCTAATATTGAAATAAATTAAAGCCAGAAGAGTTATAAGTATGTGCTTGCCTGAAAGGAAAATGCTTAGCTAATGCTATCAGCACTTACCCTGAAGCTGCTTTCAGAATCAGAGATGAATGTAGCCCATACTCTGACAATGACTGAAGAATGAAGACTTCTAGTCACAAGAGCAGAATATGCCATGAGGACCCATCTTTCATCTTCTCTCAGCCATATAATATCCCACCTTAAGAAAGGTGGACGATGACATATGACAGAGAATAGATTTGATTATATTACTCATCTATTCCCGACTTCAGGTCAGTCTGTATTTTCGCATATTTATATTTGGAGCTCCATCAACAACTGCATTAATTACGTTGAAATGGGTAATACAGGTGATATGGGATACTCTGTATGTTGTTCTCTACAAGAGAACTGTATATCTTTTGTTAAAGGTTCTAAAATTATATACACCAAGGTATTCTAGGAATAACCAAGAAAACTACAGAACAGCAATTGAAGATGCAACAAATTGAGTTCCTTTGATGTCAGGTGAATTAGTATAATCACCTACACAACTGAATCTTTAAGCCAGATCAGCACACTTATCATTTTGTGATCAAAAACAAAGAAATAGAATCTTGAGACTGACACAGAAAAAAAAAAAAAAATTACAAGAGAGGTGCAATATTTGGTATGTGGAAGATGTAGGTATGGAAGCTAGATCAGTACCTAAGAATATAAGTTGAGATAGAATAATATAGATACCAGCTAGATAAAAAATAACTTTCCAAGACTGAAAAATATTATATACAGTTTACACTGAATGACCAAAACCATGTTCCAACTTTATTTCCACAAAAAAAAAAGTCCAACATATAAACTTTTTTTCACAGAAACTAAAGAAGACTCTGTAAAGCAGAAGAATTTCTTGTTGAATCATATGTGTTTGCCTGTGTTTCCCCATTTTGTTTGGTTGAAATGATGTAGTTATTCTTAGTGCTACTTAACACAATAAGATAAATGCTTTGTAATATCTGAAGGTTTTATTTTCCTCATTGTGTAGTTATTGATTTCTAATGTAAATACTAAATGGTTTAATATTTATTTTAGACTGAATCATCAGAATTTTAAAATTTATTTTGAATCTGAAAATAATTGCTTCAAGCTTTGAAGTCCTGTGGCTACATGATCATCTCATATATTAAAAGACAAATAATAATAAATAAAATGAAGCAGACAACTAAATGTTGATAAATAAATGCTAAATATAGTCTTTATTTAAAAGGAATAATTTATCATTTGGGGGGGGGGGCGTGGACAGGGGTTGTATTTTGTTGTTTTGTTTTGGTTTTTTTGTTCTAGGAATATGAGTGCTTAAACAGTTCCTAGGTTACCTGTAGTGATGCTGATAATTTTAATGAATTTCTAGGAATAAGAATAGAAAAATTAAAATGATTGATATGCTCCAAAACTTGCTATCCTTTTTTTTCCCCCAGCTTTATGTGCTGATACAATAAATCTAGGGCCATAGCACACTAAAAAGTTTGTGATGTGATGGTAGACTGGTTTTATGGGATCTAAGACTATTTAATATAGTTGGGATTATTGTACAATGTGACCAAAGGTATGTAACATGCTACTTTTTCATTGAAAACAACTTCACAGTAAAATATTAGAAAAGCTCTAAAGATACAGGATAAGATAAATGAAATTAAAAAGATGTCACAACTAGCACATTTACAACTAACCTTTCACAAAATTAAAGCTATACTTTCAGGCTATAATTAATACTACAGATGAGATTACAGTCTAAAATTTTAAATTCTTTGAATGATAATGTCACTGGAAACTGTGGCTCAACTCTTCTGATATTAGCAGTCTCAAAGTTTCTACTCCCTGGAACTTCACACAAATATGCATAAATTAACAAACAAACAAAGCTCAAAGATACTAAATTGTATACTAGATTGTATTTTGTGGGGAGTAAAGGAGTAGAATCTCTCAGAGGTAGAACTGATGATGCTTTTGTATAAGGTTTCCAGACATGACCTAATTTAATGCAACTGGTGTCCATGGTTTAAAATAAAGTTGTAGCTACCAGTGTAAAACTCCGGTGTTCAAATTCCACTTCAGCCGTGTTTCTCTGTCTTCATTTTAATCATGTCTGCTGTACATATAGATTTATTCCAAATGTTTTTAAATAAGGATTTTTAAGCCTCTGTTGCCTAACGTAGAAGACTAAATTTGAAAGAGAACTAATTAGTATTTTATCTCCCTCCAATAATTTCAATATTCCTATATGAATCTGTAAAACACAATGCTACATAAATATTCATAGGCAATACTTAAAGTGGGAATGCGTAGGAGGAGGGCGTACCTTATTTCAGTAATGACAACCTGTCCTATATATGCAAATTGCATTTGAAAGAGTTCTAAACACACATACATGTACTTGACTCTCTGTCTAACTCAAACACATCTATGGCACAGACTTTACCTCAGCATGTAAGGAAGCTTGTAGGAAGATTTCTGTAACAGAAGGTTTTATTCAATTTCAACTTCTCAGTTCCTCTTTTCCAAAAATGACTTGCTGTTTAAATGCTGCCTTGGCTTTATGTTACACAAAAGAGGCCTTAATGCTCTGCTTTTATTTTAGGCCTTTTTGTTAATACACTACCTGCAGCTAATGCAGCATCCTTAGCTGCTACTTATTTTAAAAAGTTTATCTATTATTAGTGGAGTTCTCAATGTGAACATTTAACTAATGTAGTTTTGCACTTGGACAGGCATGTCTCACAAAACTGGGTCCCCAGGCAGGTGACCTTTTTTGATCTCATTTTTAGAACTGATTTTACAACCATGTTTGTAAAATTAAGGTAGCTGACATAACACTTAGACACCTTTGCATTGCTACAAAAAAATCCAATATTGCTTAATCAGAGTGCAGCAGGCACAGATAAGAAACTGCAATTCAAAAGTCCCAGCAATTTACTCGAGATCACTTAGCTATATGTGGAATTCCTACCCAGTGCTATATGTCAGATTGTATTGGAAACTGCCACTGTACCAGAAATGGTAGTGATAAGTCTCTGCGGTAGTTTATTTCAGTGTTGTGGCTTTCATTATTCCTCATGGGCTGTGCTGATTATAACTCTATACTAGATCAACATCTGTCCACTAGAGTCACTAAGGCTAATATGTACAGTTCAGAAGTAATGGAACTTTAAAGAATTATATCTCCCTGATTGTATTTGTGTGTTTCCTGTGCAAAATATGTAATGGAACATTAAGTTAGAAGTTAATTTTAAAAGAGGAAAGATGTCGTGAGAGTAAAATGAAATATAACATATTAATACCACTGCGTGTAGTTTTTATGCAAAGTGGGCAGGAAGAAATAGCCACAAAACTGTCTTCAGGGATAGAAATTACTTATATTAATTTTCCATTTGGTTCACTATTTTAGAGCTTCATTTTGAGTATTTCAATGCTCCATAATCATTCTAAAGGAACATTTATTCATTGACAAAAAAAACCCCAACAAAACAAAAAAAAGCCAAACTTTTATTAAAAAAAATTCAATGTCATAACCAGAATTTTAATAATAGTATTTACATAGGGATAGGGTGGGAAGTTTTAAAAAATACTGTGGTATCCTACTATTCCAATGGAATCTACATACATGTATTTACTTATGCATTAAAGCTACATTTGAAGAATTCAAAAGATTGGATATCATAAAAGTAAATGATGATGCCACTGTACAGCCATGGTTCATTTCACCCTGGTTTATGATACACTCCTTAAATACATGTCCGTGCTCTCGTTTTCTATTCACTGTAACTTGTAGTCTTTGTGATGTGTGGAGAATTGAGAGTACTTTCTGAATATTTTAATGAATATTACTTTGAACTTGCAACATTTAAATTGTGAGCCTGAGTATCATTTCCACTCTTCTAATTATGAAGCTATATGGTTTTTAATTTAGTATTTTTCAGCCTTTTTTTTTTTTTTTTCTCTAATGCCAAAATCCACAATGGTCTCAGGTTTGGTGGTGTGGAACACAATTTTAGATGACTCTTTTTGAACGTGAAATTTAAAAAGCATGAATTATGAATCTGAATTCCTTGTGCAATTAAGGTAGCATTCATTGTACCTAATTGGAGCTATAAGCTTTTTTAAGAAATGTACTTTCAAGGGTTTATTTCCCTGGTCTTGTATACGTCCTGGAAGCTGGACTAAATCCCCATGTGGAGGCATTTTATCTCTCAACTATAGTGATACCTACATATTTGATCCATAGAAGACAGCATCCTTAGATTAAAAGATGTATCTAAGAGATGACACAAAAAGTAGAGAAGAGCATTTTTGAAATTCTGCCTCTCCCTTAGACTTAAGACATTTGTTGAAGGCTGTAATGTATCCTTTCCATGAGTAGCTTTTTTTCTTTTCTTTTAAAATGAGGCCAGACAGTCATTACTGTGTTGTTACTCCTGTCTAAGTTTTGTAATACATCAAGTTACATTACTTGTCCAACAAATTAGATTTGTGTTCAGTGCCCTCTTCTGCCTGAAAAAATGCATACCTATTAGCTGAAATATATCTTAGGCATGTGGCCACCTCTTCTACAAACACTAGCCACAATACAGCTGAGGATATAAAAATTATGAACCTTTGAAAAAGCAGTCCTAAGTAGGATCATGATCCTTGCATGCTGATGAGGGCATTCTCCTTGGTTTCAGTCTTATCAGTCTTGAATGAAAACTACTGAAACATTCTAGAACAATGACATAAACTGAGGAGTTGTTCTTCCGGAAGAACACTTCCAGCAAGAGCATATCTACTGTTATGCTTCATAATCATGCTGGTTTTTTACATTCCCACAAGAAAAAAACCATGCCAATAGAGAGACAATTTTGGTGTCTGAGAGCACACTAGGAGGTGTAAGATTATTATATAATGCCATGGAAGATGAGTTGAATAGCAAGTCAAGAGAGGTTGTGGAGAGTCTTCCTCTGGAGACATGCAAACCCTGCCTAGACATGATCCTGCGCAACTTGCTTTGGGTGATTCTGCTTTAGCAAGGGGGTGGCCTAGATGATCTCTATAGGTCCTTTCCCACACCTACCCTTCTGTGATTATGTGATTCCATAATTCTGTGCGTTCAAATCTGTGCTCTTAGTGTGGACAACTTATATTGGTGTCTGAAAGAAGGATAATGATTATGAAAATAAAAATTACCAACAGTAAGTACCTAGACTGGATAGATGTAGTTTATGATTTTGTTTCTTACTTCTAGAGAAAACATGGCAGAAATGGATGTTTCTTTACCTTTTTCATCTTTGTAGACAGTGTCAGAGAAGGGTCAAAACCTAATGCTATCATGAAAGTTTAGTCTTCCTGTTTGATTTCTCCTTCATCTAAAATGAAAATAATTGCAGACACATAAGTAAGTCATGTATGATCAGATGAAATCTACTTATATTAATGTGAATTTTTGTTGTCATTATGTCTCATTTCATACAACAAAACAGAACACTATACTCACATAACACTGGCATTAGGAACAAATGTAAAGGCCCAAAGATTTTTTCAGTTGTCTGTTTTATTACCTTTGAAAAAATGAAAGGAAAGGAAAAAAAAAAAAAAAAAGGTATAGTAGTTCCTCTGGCTGTCTGTCTAAGACCATGGCACCATGAGATGATGTCACACAACACTGAGAGATCAGTTACAGGCATTTTGCACATAAGTACTATGCTTACATGCATAACAGATGTAGTAGTGATGTATTAGTAACTTATGACTAAGTAAGACAATAGGACAGGGGAAAAAAAAAAATCAGGTGAATAATCAGAAAACCTTATGTCAGTCCAAGATATGTGTTTTCAAGTTTGAAAAAAAGATCACAAGATCATACCATCTTCCACATTCTTGGCTAGGTAGTTGAAGTGAAAAAGCATTCAGTTGAGATTTCAAAACCACTAGGAAATATATTCGTCTGACAACCATTGCACATGGAGAAAAGTGTTAGATATTTTCTTCTGCTAGATGTTAGCTAAACTGGTAGAAGTATGTTTGATGACAATTGCTGTTACATGTATTTTGATACTTCAGAAACAGAATAAAATTCGACATAATCTGTAGATTTATTTTCTCTTTAAAGCAGCTAGTTTTAGCTAACTAAAGTTTTGTAGGCTAAAAAAGGACATTACTTAGAGTGTCAGCTGAACAAAAAGAAATCAACAAATGAAGGCTTGCACTTAAAAAAAAAAAAGTAAGGGCATATTAGCAAAGATCTAAACCTTTAAATAATCATTTTTACAACTCTAAATCTTAAACATGTACAAACTAGGTGATTCAAGTCAAGACACTCAGATACAACACCTTTACTTCTTTCACTTAGGAGCTGATAGATTGGTATTGTTAAATTATGTTAATGCTTTAATGTTATGCTGTGTTATGCATAATTTATAACTTTAGTGCCAAAATGCATGAGTGGAGTTCCCTTGATTAGATATTTTAAGAGCTGAGAAATCTGCAAACTCTCCGGCTGACATTATTTTATTTAGCAAACCTGCTAATGCAATGTTGTTTTAGCATATTCTTAATGAGTAGATTTTAGAAGAATGATGGATATATCAATAAGTTTTGTCGTCAGGAGTATATGTAGATAATCCATGACAGCATTAACTACTTCGATATATCATGCTAACAAAAAAAAAAAAAAAATCCCCAAAACCCCAAACAAATAGATTATCATAGACTACTACACCTGATTAAGATGTCTTATATTTGTTTCTGTAGAATATGTAAAATTCTCTCTGTTCTACACATTTAAAGATAACAGTGTAACTCTGTTAAAATTAACAGAATAAAGCGTGAAGTGTCACTTGATTCTGAATTTTAATGCCAAGACAGAGTTATTTTTTATTCAGTGAAGTCCTTCATAAGCATTTCAAGTACTGACAATTTTTTTAGGGATTCTGAATCTCATTTGCAGGTGAAATAACCTACTATAATGCTGCAGAAGTAATTGAGGAAGTTTGGCAATAAAGATGACATCAGAAGACAGTCTTAAAAGCCTATGACACTCTACATTTAGGTGATACTTCAGGCTACAATGCTAAGTTTTGAAGCAAACTGGCTTAATGAATCCAAATGCTCTTATGAATAATTACAGTATATATTCTCTTTGGCATAAAAATTATGATCCATCTTAAAACAATATAGGTGTTTTTGACTCCCCCGTTCCCACTGAAAACCCATATCAGAGTCTCATGATTCTAAGAACTGGAAATGTTGGAATGCCTAACCTTATTCACAACTAGTCCATACCAAACTTCACAATTTTATTTTAAGATCTTTTCTCAGCAGGTTATCTCTCTGACCATTCTTCTTCTCAGGATAATGCTTTGGGGTTGTGTGGCAAGGTTTTGGTAGTTGGCGGGGAGCTGCAGGGGTGGTTTCTGCAAGAAGTTGTTAGAAGCCAATGCCAGCTAGCTCAAGTACAGACCCACCACTGAACAACACCGAGGCAATCAGGGACAGTGGTAAGGCCTCTGTGATAACATATTTAAGAAGGGGAAAAAAACCCGGAGTGGCAGCTTTTTNAAAAAAAAAGAGGCAGGTTTTTGCCACCAAAGGGAGTGAGAAGATGTAAGAAACTATTCAGACACCAAGGTCAGCGAAGAAGGAGGGGGAGAAGGTAGTCCAGGTGCTGGAGGAGAGACTCTCCTGCAGCTTGTGGAGAAGACCATGGTGAAGCTGGCTGTCCCCCTGCAGCCCATGGAAGATGATGGGTAGTAGAGATTCCACCTGCAGCCCATGGAAGACTCCATGGTGCAACAGGAAGAGATGCCTGAAGGAGGTTGTGACGCAGAGAAAGAGTGTGAGGAGTCCTCCCCCTGAGGAAGAAGTGTCAGAGACAAAATGTGATCAAATGATCCTAACCCCCGTTCCCTGTTCCCCTGTGCCACTCAGGGGGAGAAGGTAGAGAATTCAGGAATAGAATTGAGCCCAAGAACGGAGGGGTAGGGAGAGTTGTTCTAAGATCTGGTTTTATTTGTCATTATCCTACTCTGATATTTTTGGTAATTAAATGCATTTTATTCCATGCTGAGTCTGTTTTGCTCATGAAGTTTATTGCTGAGTGATGTCTCCCTGTCCTTATCTCAACCCATAAGCCTGTTATTATATATTTTCTTCTCTGTGTAGCTGAGGAAGGGAGTGATAGAGCAGCTTTGGTGGTCATCTGTCCTCTGGCCAGGGTCAACACAACACAGATAACCAAACCGTAATCTTTTTTCTGACCATACTTTAATGTCTTCATTCAGTTATATTCAGCTTTTAGCTTTCTGAATATATTTGATTTTAAAAAAGTAAAATTCCAGAAGCAACATCAACAGTATCTTATAAACTAAAAGTAATGCTTCCTATGTTTCCTGAGAAAACTTTCCTTGAAACACTCTAAGGCCAAATCTGCCTTTTCATAACCTTGAGATCAATATTAATCACCCTGTGATGTCTCTTCTGATGTCATCCCTTTGTGATCATTTCTAAGATTACAGTAACTGTCGGTCCATTGGTTTGTAAACATTTGACCTTGTATATTGAACTACCAGTTTGCACTCAATTCTTATTAATGTTCTTCCTGCTCTCCTTGTTTTATACCATCTGAAATCCATTTTCTCACCAACAAAACAGATAGGAAGGAAAAAACCACAGAGCTGCAGTTCATAGAATACTGTAAAAGATCAAGGTGATGTAATTAGAATAATCCGTGTAGTTTCAATTACGCTTGAAAATTGTGCTTCAAATTGTAAATGCAACTAAATTGAACCAAAATATATATGCACTAATAAATTATTCCACAAATAAACATTTAATTTTATGGGGTTTATTTTTCTTTTTTCTTCAAGAATGACAGCCTAAAGTTCTTATTGTTTATAACTGTATTAATTGCTGCTTATTTTGTGGTGCTCTTCTTGAATCCATCATTTACTTTATACCTATAAAAACTAAGTAAGTCTAAGCGTCAGCAATTCTGTCATTTAAAACATCAGATAGTCTTCATACTAGTAAGCTATACAGAACTACTTAAATGTCTAGGAACTGAAGTGTCATTTTACTAAAATTTTCATTGACTTTGGATATGACATCTGCCAGAACATGTAGAGGAATGAGGGAGCTTTGATGTGATATTTGGTGAAATGTTGTTGTATCAATTAACTTGGCTATTGCTTCACTTTTCTTGACATCAAAAAAGGGAACAAACAAATTGTTCTGTATTAATTTGTTGGTTTTGTTAGGAGAGGGGGAGGGTGTCTGTGTTTTGTTGGTTTTTTTTTTTCTTCCTGCAGTTTACTTACTAGCAGTCAGGAATTAGAGAGGTAGTATGTAATAGCAAATATTTTTCTTATATGTCCCATTTCCCTGGATGAAATTGCTTTTGTACTGAGGTTGATTTTCAGGACAAAAGCAAAGCAGAAGATATTTTGCCCAACTTACAGTTTCTATTAGAGGCAAGGTGAAGGGGCAAGAATTAAAGTCCCACTAAATCCATTTGTTTTTTTTGGACTAATGGAGTGGGTTGGGAGAATCTTTGAAATAAACAAAATAGAGGAAAGAATACTCTTCTTATGCTAGTTTCTAATGTCAAAACTCCTATTTTCATTATTAGCAATAGGGGGAAAAATTAATACTGAATAAGTATAACACAAATGATGTGAATACATGAATAAGCACGTACTGTCCTTCTTTCCCCAACTTTGAGAAAGTCTGAGCAGTGGAAAAATAATCCAAAGAACATCTTTATTTTGTTCTAGTTTGTCTACGTCCAAGACAAGGAAGACATGCTACAGAATATAACCTCTTGAAATCTGATTTTGGCATGAAGTATCATGCAGAGAGATCAATAGTAATTTCATTGCAATTATTTGTCACCTAATGTAGTCAACAGAAGAAAAAAATGGCAAACCTGCACCGACAATTCCACCTTCCAAAACTTTAGCTTCTGTTACTATTGCTTCTGACAGCAAGCAGTATTTGAAGCAGATAAAATGGAAACAGAGAACTTAAGAAAGAGAAGTTTAAAAAAAACCCAAACTGATTATAACAGACAAAGGTTCTATATATGAACACAACAGAAGCTGCTACTAGGTGAGGCAGACAATTTGCATGGGATGTATCTACTTAAAATACTTATATGTTACCTGTTCATATACTTAGAATAAAACACTCTAACAAACCTATTATTATTTTTTTACATCAAGGCTGGGACAATCATGTTAGTCGATAATAAGAATAAAACATTTTTAAGAACAGTTTAAAGGTGAAAAATAGGTTTCAGTCAAGTTTGCTTATATTGGTCAGTTTTTATTCACATAATGTGTCGTGGACACACTACAAGATAAGAGCATTTAGGACTTTAAGATTTCAGAACTAGAAGAAAAATGGCAGTGAAATGAATTTACTAGCCACAACACTGATTAAAAAACCCCAAACAAGCCAAACCCCTCCAATCACTCACAACCAATAGATAATTAATTATGTCTTCAATGTTGGGTTTTTTTTTTATTGGATTATTTTATGGTCAAAGTAATCTTTCTGACTCCAACACCTTGAAATTAGTCAGAAAAGGTGCAGTGTAAACTTTATATACTGGACGACTTTATAGTGATAATGTGTATAATGATGAAACAGAGAGTGAGAGAAGTGGAATGAATGTGAGCTCAAGTTTCATCTCCCCCAAGATAGTTAATTGCATGAGCTGACCATTCTTCATCTCCACCTTTCACCACTTGCAACCGTGCTTTCACAGGAGAGAGCTTTGGTTTTAAACTAACACCTCTTTTGAACGTAACTGTGATTCCTTCCTCCACCATGCTAATTGCATTTGTCTTTTCTTGTCAGTGTTCATTTCTCCCTGTACTCAGCTCTGGTGAGGCTGCACCTTGAATACTGTGTTCAGTTTTTTGTCCCACACTTCAGATATTTATAAACATTAATCAGATCCCCTCTCAGTCTTCTTAAATCAAGGCAGAACAGCCCCAGTTCTTTCAGCTTTTCCTTGTAGGGGAGATGCTCCCGGCCTTTAATCATCCTTGTAGCCCTCCACTGGATCCTCTCCAGGAGATCCCTGAATTTTTTATACCAGGGAGCACGGAAATGGGTACAACACTCCTGGTGGGGCCTG
>VZTU01002205.1:62321-97763 GCA_013400835.1 Zapornia atra | reverse complement strand
GAGCCGGAGGCAGCCGGGGGGCTGGTCCGGGCGGGAGGGAGGAGAGGGACTCCACGAACCAGCCCGCACGCAGCTCTGCACTCAACCCCGGGTTGCTGGGCCCCGCTGTTTATAGAAGGGAGGCGGTAAATATTATTGCAGCCCCGTCCTTGCCCTGTCAAATAACAACTAACAGGCAGCACCTGCGCTGCTGGGGAGCCGGGAGGCAAAGGACACGGGGGCGTGAGTGGGCTCCGGGGGTCCGTTTCCACCCCCCACCCCCGGGAAAACCCAGGCTGAGACACGATGCCAGCACCAGAACTGATCCGTGGCGGCTCCCGAGCCGGATGGTGGGGAGGGTGGCGGTGGCACCCTGGGGAACGGCAGGATGGCGGGGCCGGCGGGGCGTTACCTTGGCAGCGCAGCGAGCACCCACGGGCAGGTGGAGAGAGCTGCCAGGCTTCGGCGTCCGATGTCCCGACCCACATCCCCGGCTCAAGAGGGGATGAGCCCACCTCCTGCTCTGGTGCTGCCGGCTGGGCTCGGCGCTGCCAGCAGGGATGGGTGCTGGAGGGGCCGCGCTCGGCCTCGGCCGGTGTTTCGCAGCTGAACGGGAGCTGTACTGGCTGTACTGGCTGTACTGCTCATGTCTGGAGCTCCCAGGACTCGGGGGGGGCTGGGAAAGGGGAGCACAGAGTCAGGCGGCCTCAGCTGGGTGGGCAGCGGGCACCCCTCTCACCCTGTGCCCCTCTTGTCCTTGCAGATGCGCTGGCTCCCTCCGTCCGAGGCTGGTTCTCAGGGCTGGAAGTCCCGTCAGTTCTGCTGAATGCCGGGTGAGTGCCGCCCCTCTGCTCCCCGCCGGCACGGTGGGATGTCTCCATCCTTACCCTCAGCTCCTCTGCCACTCCAGGGGGCTCCAGCACCTCGGGGAGGGTGGCGGGACCCTCCATCGGTGCTGGTGAGGCCTCTTGCTGGCAGACACCCCCCCGTTGTTGTCCCCAGGAAGGGGGATGTGTTAGCCACCCTCCGTTCCAGAGCTTTCCAGAACATCCCGAGGCAGATCCATGGCTCGCTGACCCCATCCTGTGCCCTGGGGGAGGGTGTAGGGTGTAGGGTGTTGGTCCTGCCAAATGCAGAAGGTGGCTGATAGGATTCCAAGCATCGCTTGCCCTGTGATCCTAGCCCACTGCCACCACCCCATGCTGTCTCCCAGGAAACCCCCTGAGCCACGTCCACACCCACCTGTGGAGAAATCCGCATCCAAAGATGTGGAGAGGCTCTGGCATCGGCTGCCCGTGCTCCCGTGCCACCGCTGCGCCCGCCCGGCGCAGGCAGTGCTGTGCCCTGCCCAGGAGGCCTGTTCACCCGGGGAGGGCAGGAGGACCGGCCCTGGCTGCAGCCGATCCGAGACTTCTTGGACCTGCCAAGCATTTGCTGGCTATTTTGGGCCCAGCAGATAAAAATAGGGAGTGGAGAGGCTTTTGGGAGCGGGTGGTTCTTCCAAAACATGGACCGTGCCAGCGCTCCCAGCTAGAATGCAAGCAGAGCCCTGCTTGGGAAGGGGGGATGAGCAAACCCCTGCAAAGAGGTCCACCTGACCGCAGCAAGCCCGGTAGTCAGAACCAGGAACGAGGATGGAGAGTTGGGGACCTCCCTGCTCCTGGCAAGGAGCCAGGGAGGACTGTGCCACAACCCAAGCTCTCCCACCTCCATCCTCCCCATGTTCCCCTCATGGAGCCCATCAGGGCAGGGTTAAGCCAGGAACTGACCCCTTTGGCAAAACAACCTCTCCCTGCAGCACCCCGACCTCGGAACCCCAGCTCCCAGCACTCCCCCCAGGCCTGTGTCCCTAACCCTCGGCTGTGTCCTCTCGCAGGTCTCAGGTGTGTGATGGTGGCCTACAGTCAGTCTTGTGGGTATTAACGGAGTCTTCCAAGGCGGCTACTGGGTTGGCGCGCTCCCTGCAAAACCACAGTGTGCTGGTAAGGCTGCGGCACGGCGCCCGGCCGCGCCAGGGGCACGCTGCTTTGGGGAGGGGGGTGGGAGGAGGAGGGCGACGCGAGGTCCCCTCTGAGGCGGTGCGTCCCTGGGAGGGATCCCTGCAAGGTGGCACGGCCCCGCGCCGGGGCTCTGCCGCCGTCCCCGCGGTTATCGGTCTTATCAGGGGCGAGAGCTTGGCCAGGCCAGGAATGCCTCTCGGCTCTGAATTACTCCCCAGTAAGGTAATCTCATCTCACTGCGTCCTCGCTTCCTGCCTTGGATCAACAGAGAGCAAATTCCTCCTAAGCACAAAACTCACACTTAACTCTCAGCTGCCCATCTGCTGCCTCCCCAGTTAAACCCCTGGGACCACAGCCACCCAGAGAAACAAACTGGGATGGCGGGGTTGGGCTCGGTGATCTCTTGAGGTCCCTTCCAAACCCTCCAACTCTGCGATCCTGCCCTTCAGCCCAGCCCCAGGGTGCCAACAGCCCCACATCTCCCCACAGGCATCTCCCACCTTTGCCCCTTCCCTGTCTCCCCACCTCAGGATCTGGCACGGGACCATCCCCATGAAGGAAGAGAGATTTGATGAGCCACAGCCCCTCATCTGCAGTGCCTCAGCCCGTTTTTTAACACCTCTCTCTGTTGTTACAGGCTTGAAAAAAAAAAAAAGGAAAAAAAGAAAACAACAAAAGAAAAAGCCCTAAAAAAAGAAGAAAACCAAACCAAAAACCTCACACAAGTTTGGATTCCTCCAAGACTTTCCCACAGCCTCTATCACACATCTGCTCTCCTAGAAGAAAACTGACAAGCGTAGCTAGTAATATTTTCCCTCTTTTTACACTGTCTATTTGTAAGAAGGAGCGTGCTCCCTTGGGCAACGCTCCTCTGCCAGGCGCTGCCACGGGCGCCTGGAAAAGTCTCTTCAAACGGACCCCAGGAAAGCGAGACGCCCCAGACCCAACCCAAACTGGGAGCCAGGACTGTCGGACCCACCTCCTGAAACAGGACAGTCTGATGCCGCGGTTGGACCGCCAGTTCCGTGCTTGACTTCGGAATGAGCATTGCTGAGTCTCTCTGTCCCTCCCACCCCCAAGGCTCTGACATGGCTGTGCCGGCGGGTGCCGAGACCGGCGGGTGCCGAGGCCGGCGATGCGGGTTTTTCCAGGGACCATGCCAGCAAGGTGTCTGTGGGTGCTTCCAGTGTTCCCGCTTTCCTCTTCCCCGCTGCACCGGAACAACAGCCAGTCGGGACAGTCAGAAGCTTCCTTGCGGCGGTTGGTTGGGGTTTGGTTGTAGCTGGTTCAGTTTTTAACCGCAGGGCTCCGTACGCAGCTTGCAGCGCGGTGCTCGGATCAGGGATGGGCACACAGCCCCCGCCTCATGTCACCAGGTGATGATTTGCCTCCTCTTCCTCCTCCTCCTCCTGCTCAAAGTTCTTATGGGTGATGTAAAGTGCTGCAGGAGGAAAAACCCAACCCCACCCCCCAGCCACGCACTGAAGGCCGGGGTGCCCCAGGGTTGAGCCCCGAGGGGCCGGGACCCCGCCGGGCCCAAGCGCTGGGCTGATGCGGGGCTTTAGCATGGGGGTTCGGCCGCTGGGGCGGCTGCGTGGGGTTCCTGCCTCCCCAGGGGCAAAGGGCAGGGATGCTGCCTGCGGGGCGGTACCTCTCACCTTTTAGACAGGGTGTACTGGCAAAGAGGCTTCCTGGTCTCTCCTCCTTGCTCCAGGAGGGATTTGGGGAAAAAAGCCCCTAGCCCAAGGAGCAAAGCAAAGCCTGGAGCTGATTTCAGTTCCTGGCTAGAGGAGGTGTGGAACTTCTCCTTTCATTGCCTTTCCCCCTCCCACCCCGTCCCGGCTGCAGAGCACACCAGCCCAGGCTTTGCTGGCTTTCCAGCCGCATGGAAGACACGGGGTGACCGCTGCCTTGTTCAACACCCTGACTTCTTCCTTCCTCCTCCTCTTCATTCCGTGGGAAGGGCCAAAATAAGCTGAGATGGCTGAGATTTTGGAGCCCTGGGAGGGTCAGGGGAGGAGGAAGGGGGAGGTAGGGAGGTGGTGTGATGGGGAACTCTTCTGTTGGGGTCTGCTGTAAGAAGCAGGCTCGAGAAGAAATGGATGGGGAGGCAAAGCTGCGAGGTCTGCTCCGGAGGGAGCGATGCCAGCGTTCCCAGGCGACGGACTCACTCCTTCAGCCAGCTACTTCCCCTACTCTTTATCATGTGGGGAGGAAAGAGAAGCTCCCACGTTGTCTACTCGGCTTTTGGAAATAACGTTTCAAGGTACTTTTCTATTGTAATTTTTTAAGAAATAAACCCAGTGATTATTGTAAGTTACCAGCAGAGCATCATCGTGTGCTGCGTGCCCGGGTGGGAGCAGGGAGGAGGAGCCCAGCACACGCCCTGGCACACGCCCTGGCACCCTTCTGAGGGGGCACAGGATGGCAGCCTCCTTCCTCCCTCGGGAGTTTAAACAGCGACGGTGCTGAGGGACACAGCGAGTTTTCAGGGTAGATATTCAGGGTGGATATTGTCCCTCTTTGGCTTGCTGGATCTCTAGGAAAGCTCTGAAATTCAGGCTGGAAGGATCAGCAGGTTTGGAAGGAACGACTCCCAAGTTTAGGAAGATGTTATCAGTGTAGTTTTTTAAACCCACTAATCTTGGCACAGGAGCTCAGCTGCGATTTTCCATGAGCTCAGCCACAGCAGAGGCAAACGTAACCTAGAGACCAAGGGCCAGAGGGGGGGCTATTTATTTATTATTATTTTTTTATTAAAACACGCTGAGGTTTTTGGAAAAAAAACACCCTCAACCTAGAAATTTCTCCTCCCTTCCTCTGCTCCTCCTGGCCAAACGTAACCAGGGTCCTCTGGGAGCCTCAGCCAACAGCCTGGGCTCTGGCTTAGCGAACTGTCCCGGAGATGGGTGTGCAGGGGATGTTGTAGGCCGCACACAGAAGGAAAAGGCAAGGCGTTGGCGTTACTCGAAACCCTTGGCTGGCAGGGAGGGGGCTGGGGAGCTGAGCCATTAAGAGATGGATGCTAATCCTCCCATGGCTTTATATCCCAGAGCTTGGTAGGAAGGGATGGTGGCAAGCCACAACCTGTATCATCACAGAATCACAGCCTAGTCGGGGTTGGAAGGGACCCCAAGGATCACAGAGCTCCAACCCCCCTGCCACAGGCAGGGCCACCAACCTCCAGGCCTAGAGCTACACAAGGTTGCCCAGGGCCCCATCCAACCTGGCCTGGAACACCCCCAGGGATGGGGCACCCACCCCCTCTCTGGGCAGCCTGTTCCAGCCCCTCACCACTCTCTCTGGAAAGAACTTTCCCCCCAATCTCTCCTCTAACCCTTCCCTCCTCCAGCTTCACTCCATCCTCCTTGTCCTGCCAGTCTCTGCCCTTTAACAAGCTGATTCCCCTCCTGTGTCTCTGCTCCCTTCAGGGACTGGCAGGCTGCAGTGAGGTCCCCCCACAGCCTTCTCTTCTCCAGGCTGACCCAGCCCAGCTCCCTCAGCCTCTCTCTGTAGGGGAGCTGCTCCAGCCCCCTGATCACCTCCGTGGCTCCTCTGACCCCTCTGAATATCACTAGGCCCAACGGCAGTACTGGGCCGCCACTGGCACAGCAGGCACCATGGTGGGCACTGTGGCAGGCCCTGCTTCAGGGAGGCATGTGAGCACTTTCAGGAGCAGATTCAAACACACACACACACACCCCCTCCTGGACTTTGCCCCAGCACAGTGGTGTCTCCCAGGCCTGCCCTGCGAAAGGAAGCAGGGCCTTGCCCAACATGCTGAACCTCTGGGACCGCAGCTTGGTTTTGTTTTGTTTTGTTCTCCCCTGCGAGTGGCTCCCAACGCTCCCTCCCCTCGCTCAAGGGGAGCCGAATGGCTCCGTGCTGACTGGCATTGCCCCCTTGAGCGAGGGGAGGGAGCAGTGGAGCCTCTCCCCCAGCCCTGGCATCCCCTTTGCCCACCGTGACCTTTCCCCACACGGCGGGGAGAACATTCCTTCTCCGTGACCGTCGGGGCGCTTACAGGAAGGCCTTAGCTGCTGGCTGACAGCGGGAGATTGCGACACGGGACGGGGGACTCCTGGGTCAGTGCTGGCACCCGATACCAGGGATGGGTCCCCAAGGTGGGGGGGGTACAAGCAGGCAGAGCTGGGAAACCCGAAAAGCACAGCTTTCATGCTCTGACTGCTTCTGCTTTGCCAAGTCTTTCCCTCCACATCCCTCCAGGGCCAAGGCCAAGCTCAGGGAAGGGAAGGGGGGGGATGTGAGCAGCTCCTTCCTATAGATCCCTGCGCAGAGGCTTGTGGCTCCAACTCCCTGCATCGTACAGACACAACTTGAGCAGAGGACACACAGGAACGAGGCAGGAGAGAGGAGGAGAGCTCCATCTCTCAGAGGACTCCTCAGCAGTGGCAGGGACCAGGGGATGGTGCCACGGGAATGGCAACGGGCCAGCTGTGGTTGGGAGAGCAAAGGGCAGACAGAGCCGGAGTCAAGGCCCGGGCAGGGAGGAGGAGCGAGCCCGGCGCCTGGGCCTCCTCTGGGGAGGGAAGAAGGACTAACGGCTGGGAGAGGAAAGAGCAGAGAGCGCTGGGGTTGGGCCAGGAAGTTGAGACACGGGCTGGGAGGGACGCTGGCAGCTCAGAGCAGAGAGGTGGCTTTGTGAAGCGAGGGTGCCGTGCTCACCAGGGATTTGCTCCCCAATTCTCCAAGCTCGGGGACATGGAGTGACATCAGCTGGCACAGGGCACTGCGCCGATGGCAGGGCTGCCCTGCACTCCCCACGGGCACGCAAAGGCTCTGTGTGCCCTGGAAAGCACAGTTAGAGCATCAGCTGCCCCAGTGCTCCAGGGTAACGGCAACCCTCAAGGCCTCAAGTTCGCCCTGGGGCCGTACCAGCAGTCCTGGAGTCTGCGCAGCTGTCCCCAGGCCTCACCAGCATCGGGGAGACACTTCAACCCAGGGAGAGGAGCAGAGCAGGGCGCTGTGGATGTGTGCCCCACAACTGCGGGCTGCCTGGAGAGCCAGCATGGGAACAGCCAGCATGGAAACAGCCAACACGGCAACAGCCAGCATGGACCCACCGCTCGCTGCCTCGCCGCCACGCTTGGGCTGGAAAGCAAGGCAACAGTGGAGCTTCCAGAGCAGAACTAAGAAACACCATTAGCTGATCTCTGAAATGTTTCTTCTAAAACCTGGGGAAGTCAACCGTTAGCTGAGGCTGGGCTTCATCCTGCAGTCTCCATAATTAATAACCAGCTCAATGGGAACAGTGAGCACAACGCAGCCGATGGAGGCAGGAGGAAGCCACCCGAGTACTTCATGTTGGATGCAAGCCCAGAAGTGTGGGTAGAGTCACAATATCAGCTTAATGGAAGGACAACCTGTTGCCTTGGCCATGCTTCTCCCCTGCTGCGCTCATGCTCTGCACAATGTCCAACCCATGAGGCTGGCAGAGTCCTGCCCGTGGGTCCCAGCCACAGAAGTGCTGATGGGCTGTCAGAGAGATGCTGGGGTTTCTTTCCAGGCCAGGCAGCACGGAGGCCAGCACACACACTCGCAGAGAAAGCAGCACAGAGCAAGCCAGCAAGAAACAAGGGGGGGTCTGTTCGTACAGAAAGCTGGGTGGCACTGAAGGAACTGGAGCTCGGACCCATAGAAGCACGGGAGTAGATGGGGCTGCAGGAGGTCTCTGAGCCAACCTCCATCTGCATCAGACCATTGCCAATGAGATCTGGCGATGCTTGAAAGCTCCATGGATGGAGACACCTCCTCACCAGGTGTCCATCCCCACCCCGGCCCTGATATCCAAGCCAAACTTTCCACATTCACCTATTACATCATCTGCCAGGACTGCCAAAAAGAGTTGGACCCCATCATCTTCCTAACTGCCCCTCATACCACTGCAGCCGTGATGAGACGTGTCCCCAGACATTTCTTCACCACTCCAGGCTGCCCCAGCTCCCCACACTCCTGAGATGCTCCAACCCCAGCCCAAGACCCAACCAGACCTTGCCCAGCACCCCCTCGAGCGAGGTGAGGCCGTAACTGGACGTTGCCTTGTTGCCTTGTGCAAACACCCCCAGAGCCAAGGCTGGGCAGGGCTACAGCAACACCAGCTACCCGAGGTGTTGATCGACCCCTCTCTTGGTGACATCTCAGTGGTGAATCTCGGTGATCAAGCCGTATCACTGACCTGGGCAGCAGCAAGAAGCCAGTGCCAGCAGATCAGGGTCTAAACTCTCTTCTCCCTGACGGCTGTTTGCTGTCAGCCTTGCCGAATTTTACCCAGCCAACAGTAAGCACTTGTACTGGGCATCTCCCCCCAAGGCAGTGGCAGACAGGGGAATGTGGGGCTGGTACATTAGCAGCGACCAGAAAGCGAGCAAGAAAGGTGGAAATAATGAGATGTCAGTGCCATGGTTGCTTCTAGTCATCTGCAAACGCAGCCCCCTCCTCATCAGCAGGTACCAGGAGCCCAGCTCTCCCCAGTGGCCCTGCACTGCTGCCCGTGCTCATGTGAAGTGACAGCCCTCGCTGGCTCCGTCCACGTGCGAGGTCTTTGCGCCAGTTGTCAGGGCTCTCCTGCCTCTCGCTCTCCCCCGCTCCCTAAAAGCCTTGAACGATCACCATGAATTATAGATCAGCTCTGGTACACACTGCCTCATGGCAGTTTTCTCATTCAACCATACAAAATCCTGCTGCTTTCCATCCCCTTCCAGAACAATCACTGTAACAGGGAGGTGGAAGGACTCTCTAGTTAGAGCAACTTTTAGGAGAGCTGTGACACCCCTGGACTATGCAACTTGTACCTTAAAAAGCCCAACCCAACAGTGTGCTCATTCTGGAGGTGAGGGGGTCCAATTTGTGTACAGAGATGCAACAAAGTCCTAACGAGCTCCTCCTGAGGGGTCAGGGCAGCCCCTGATGCCCATGGGTAGGTATGCTGCCATGAAAAGATCCCTTTTTGGAAGCAAGCCCTAGACCAGCATAGCCTGGCTGGAGAGGAAAAGCCATGAGCCATGCGAGCTAGGTTACCCCACCAGCTCCCTCCTCTTCCTCCTCTGATGGCACACATCCCTCCCAGCAAGATGAACCAGTGTAATAGCAAAGGGGAAGCAGAGGACTGAGTGCACGTCTCTGGCTGCTTGCAGACTTTGGAAGAGTCCTGTTCCCTTGGGAAGAGCTCCAGTCACTGCTGCAGATTCCGTCCTCGCAGCCATAGGCTCAAGATGCAATTGTACAAGTGAAAGGATGATTTAGGCAGCAAAGATCTATCTCAGAGAGCTCCCATCACTGAGAAAGAGTGTCCTCCTTTTCCTCAGGGCTCCGTCCCTACGTCCTTCAGTGGGAGCTGAATGCCTCTCTGCTCCTGGCTGACAGGGACAGGGAAGAAGAGAAGGATGCTGCCATCAGAAGAACCAAACCCCTCACGAGCACCCGCATTCCTTGGTTGCCCTGGAGGGTTAGAAAGGCTCAAATGATAGCCCAGCCAGGATCAAGGCAGGGAAATCCTGGACCAGAGGGAACAAGTGTCCTTGCTGGACAGGACATGCATGACCTCAGGAGAGTGGAAGAGGCAAGTCCTCACCTGGCAGGGACAGGCAAAGGCTGTGCTGAGATGGGTTTGGCAAGGAGCCTTCCCAAAATGCATGAGAGAAATGCCTCCTGTGGACTAGGAAATCATTGGAGGCCCTTCCAAGTGACATATTTTGTTCTATGTTCTCTCTTGGCCAAGGGCAGCCCGAGTCCTTTTATCTTCCTGGTCAGCAGAAGATGCTTCCAAGGAAGAAAAGAATGGAGAGAGGCCTACAGCCCCCAGGAGAGAGCACAGTGCCTCTCGCTGTCCCTCCACACTGCAGACTGAGGGAAGGGGAGGGTTGCCAAAGACAGCAAGCTGAGGGCATCGTGGTTTTGGCTGGTGGGAGAACCATCCTGGCAGACAGGGAATACATGGGAACACCCTGGAGGAAGAGGAGTCCAGTTTGAGGTGTTAACAACCCTGAACTCGGAAGCTGAACTTGAGCAAAGAGCCTGATCTGGCCGTTACGCTGCCAAGAGACCGGAGTAGCCTGGAGAGGTGTTAAATGCCTTCAGCAAACAGACTCACACTGATACAGTCTGAGCCCTTTTCAAGGTAACTTTGGTTTTTAAGAGGTGTGCTGGGAGCATCTGTGATAAGAGGAACAGCACCCGTTTTGTCTGAGCACCCCCAGCAAAACCAACCCCAAACATCATCACTGCTCAGCAACGGGCAGATGGAAGGGAAGCTTATATTTCATCCTCTGGGCTTTTTCTGAGTGGAGATGATAGGAGAGAGAGGAGCAGTTGTGCAAGTGTGCCACAGGTGCTCTAAAGCAGAGCAGGAACAGAAGACTAAAAAACTCCAAGAGGAATTGTTTGTGCTGACCTGGAAGGTAGAGGAAAGAGAAGCTGTTTCAAAACCAGCTGGAGCAGCACGGTCTTTTATATGTGTGTATAGATATTTTAAAAGCATTATATATATATATATAAAAATAATAGAAGAAACCTCCTACTGGCCTTTAGCAACCCTGCACGCCGACACAGGCGATGCTGGAAGCATTGTCTGCTTCCCAAAAGAGCAGCAGTGTTTAAAATGAGGAGGGTACACACCACACTTCACAAAGCATGTTCCTCCTCCTGTGCTCTCCCCAGCAGACACAACTTGTTCACAGTGACAAAGCCTCACTCGTCACCCGTCCGTGTGTCCTGACCTGATGGCCTCTGCTTCAGGGCAGGTCCATCAAGCAAGGCAGCAGCTCACATGCAGGCAGCAGCAACCTGCTGTCAGCAGGACACCACTGGCACCTATTTTATCAGCACTCCTAACTCCAGCAGAGCAGAGGCACCGCTCCTCTCCTGCGGCGCCAGGAAAACACTATCAGCATTGATCGACCCTGGTGCAGTGCACAAAAACAAGTCAGCAAGAGGACATAGTTTGGCCACATTCCACGTTAGTCTGTACCACACGAACATCAGGCATCTAAGGGAGCTTTCCTTAAGGTGGTTCCTCCCCCTTCCCACAGGGGAAGGATGAAAGGATGACAGCATCAGCACAGAGGGTTAAGTCATTGGGCAGACGACGATTCTGGCATTCTTTAAGGAGGCAACACTGGAAACTGGCATTGTAAGTTTATTACTTTACCAACAAAACCCCAACACCACAACCGACGGTGCTTCAGCACTACACTGCCATTTTATTTGTCCCTCCTGTCCACAGAGCAGAACTGTGCAACACACATGCACCCACTACGGTGAGGAGAACTCACTGAGGGCTGTTTCTGATGAGCCTTGGGATGCCAGAGCTGCTCTGCCACCCTGCAGCCTGCCTGAGCCTGGGAGAGAGCCGAGTTCGGGCCTCAGATCTCACACACGTGTTCAGTAAAGCTCAGCTCAGCCCCACAGTGAGGAAGACGCCTACAAACTGTGGGTGTCATCTGACCCTGAAAGCAACTTGCCTGCAGTGATTTTAGGAAGAGGGTTACCTGAAAGAGAAGACTAAACCTGGATTCAACTCTGCTGGGAAGCCCCTCGGCCACAATTCCAGGCAGGTGCCTGTTAAGCAGTGTAAAAGCAGAGTGCTGATCAGGAACTCCTGCGTTACATGCTGAGCACCACTTCCCACTCCAGGCCAAGAGGCGGCTAGCGAGACCCTCTTAATTAAAGACACATTCCCGTCAGCTAATTAAATTAAACTCTAAATTTAATAGTTCGTACTTGCTCTTGAACTGACCTGTTTCCTCTGGGCAGGTGCTGGGATGGGGGCACTCACGTTACTATGTCCAGTGAGTCTTTCTGGGAGCAGCCACCGGGCCGAGCGGCAGAGCCTGGGCGGAACGCGGTCTGCTCCAGAGCTCAGCTGGTCACTGCTTGCCAGGAACGACGTCCGAGTAATCTTTCAGGACTCCAGCCAAGTGGTCGTTGTGAGTCTTGAACCGACGTTTCTTCTGAGAAGCGGGTTTCTTCCTCCTCTGGATGGGAGCCTACAGACAGACAGAGGGCAGAGTCAAAGGCCGTGCCCTCCAGCTGCGACGCCTGACCTGCGCGAGGCAGAGCCCTGCTCGCACCAGCGTGGCCAGGCAGGGAAGGTGCTCGCTTGGTTTTGCAAGAAGCAACAGCACTGGATTCAAATTCCAGGCAGGGAGAGGACCCTGGGACAGAGCAGTGCCTTCACATCCCTCCCTGCACAACACTGACCCTGGCCTTTAGAAGGCAAGTTTCTAAACAGCTACAGCAGCGGGTACCTGCCCCAGAATTCCAGCCACAATTACGCGCTCAAAGATGAATTTAGCATACAAAGAATCCACGAGGAGTCCCCACATGAGGACAGGCAGTACAGGATCTAGTGCAGGGACTGGTAAAAGCCAGGAACAAGTCCTGCTTGGAAGGTCTCCTGTGAAAGGGCAGTTTGCAGCCAAGTGTGGAAGAGACATGTTGTATCACATACAAATCAATGTTGCAAAAAGCCGTTTGAAGCCAGGAAGGAAGCAGCTTTGGTGAGCCTGCAGCTACTTTGGCCTCCCAGTAAAACACCAGTGTGCTGTACCCGGTTCGGGGAATGTGTGTGAGGTGGAAGGCACGTCTCACAGTTCCCTGTCACACCCCCTCCCCGATTTCAAAGCTATTTAGCAGAAAAGTAAAAAGAAAAGCCCCATCCTTCTCCCCAAAAAAGAAACTGTTCTTCTACCCCTACCGCATGTCTGCTTAATGCAGGAGCTTCCACTTTGGAGCTCTCAGGGATTCCTGGCATCTGCCCTCTTCTCGAGGCTGCCTGGATTACACTGGCTCAAACAAGTTACACAAACACTGGCTGCTGGCTACAGCATTGTTTTTTTGCAACTTCTTAAAGTCGGTCACACTTCCCCGAGCTACGCAGAGCAGCTGTGCACGGGCTCACCAACGTGCTCTGGAATTAACACTGCGGGGTGAGGAAGGGGGAATCTCCCAGGAAGACCTGGGATTTGTAGCTCTTACTATTTTCTTTGGTCCTGTTTCTTGCATGGAAGAAATACCCTGTCGTTTCAGATACTCTTCAATTTTCTCCTCATCCATGGAATCCACGGGAATGCTCCTCCACAGCTTCTGGAACTCTGGAACACCAAAGAAACCCCCAGTTTATATCCCAATGAACAAACTCCAGGCGAAGCCCCCTCCCTGCATGAAAGGCAAGGAACAGACTTGATTTCAAATGCTGAAATACTCTGGCACGGCAAGGGTGTGACTGTACAGATAGAGCAGTCAGTGACAGCAGGCACACCATTACCACAGCCTCTACCAAAAAGCCCCAAACCCCCAAGTCCCAATGAACAAAACAAGGGAACACCCTTAATGGAGAAAAGCTGAGCTGGTTCTCATCTGTGCTAACTGCACTCCAGCAGCAGGAGCAGCCCCAGGCAATCTGATTTTAATATTAATTTGCTGCGGAGTCTTTTTCCCTAGCACCTCTGTGGCTGTGTAGGCTGTCAAGGTGGTTTATAAGCCTCAAAAGAGCTCAGTGAAGGGTAGTAACCAACCATAAATGGCAGCTTCATTTACATGTCTTCAGCTGATGTTGTCTCAGGAGACTTGTCATCTCAGTCCAATTTACTGAGGGTTTGAGACAGGGACCTGGGCGGGTTTAAGCTCCTTTATCGCTGTAATTTAATACATGCCATGCTGTACGGATAATAAATGACTCAAATTCCTCTGGTGTTAAAAAAGAAGAGAGATACCTTAAAAGCCACGGCAGCAGGAAGAAAGACAAGAGACAGTAAGTCTTAATTAGAGCAGCTGCCATCTGCCCGCACGCCTCGTGCCTCCCGTGAAGCTTCGCAGAGCCTCTGGAATGCCTTCTCCAGGCAGCGGCTGGTACAGCCCTACCTCCCCTCATTCCCCAGGCACCAAGTTTGCTGTATCCTGTCAGCGAGCTTTGCCTAACAAGCTATAAATAAAGCAGGAGGCACACACAGCAACGCCAGGCTGCGTTTCCCCCTTCATTTCCAGATGAATTTAGTGTAGCGTCGCCAAAACAGCCCCAGCTTCTGCCGGCGACGACGCGCTCTGGGGATGGTCCCGCTGCAGGAACACCAGCTCCAGGACACGCTGCAACCAAGCAGCACTTGGATGGGCTCCCCTCCTACCACGTCTCGTTTCACTACAAAAGTACAGGCTTTTTTGGGTCTTTCCTTCCTTCTGTTGCTGACTGTAAGGGGCTGTTTGAGCTTTCCAGGAAGGGAATTACGCCAGGGAGGAACCACGCCGCTCGTTTCTGGTAGTGCAGCTTTGTTGGAGAGATCTAACCCCTGTGAGAAGCCTGCTTTCAACAGGCAGGGCCAGCCCCGGCGTGCTGCTCACACAGGCTACTGCAGCGCAGCAGGAGCGCGGCGAGGCCGCGGTGTTGGGGTAACTTCATGTGAGGACTCACACCGTAGCCAGACACTCTCCTCCATCTGCCCAATTCTGAGCGTGGCTGTGGGCTTTCAGCACAGCTCATGGCTGCTGCCATCACATCACAGATCATCTCCCACTTCATCCTGCCGTGGCAGGTGGGGAGAGGTTGTGCTGGGATCAAAGCGAACACATAGAGAGGAATTTCTCAGCGATGAGCACTCAGATTAAGCCTTCACAGCAGAAGCCCGTGCAAGGGTCCCGTAGCATCCTCCAGACAGAGCAGAACACGCTCTTTCCAGCTGTTTTCTTTCTGTTCCCAGCCCTTCCCTGGCCTGAACACCCAAGCTGGGCTCAGCTCGGCACCGAAACTCCGTGATGCTCAAAAAGGTTGATCAGATGATGGGAGTGCAAAGGCAGCATGGCACTTCCCCTGTGTTTCAAATGGCATGTGTCTGCAGCTCACACATGAAGGGACAAGGCTGCATCAGTACCAGACAGATCCCAGTTAGAAAGACTCTGACGTTGCACCGTGCTACGCTGCCTCAGGCTCTGCACAGGCAATTCCCTGGGAGCTGAGGAGATGGAGGTCAGTCCTCCGAGATGCACAACAGGCACGTGTACCAAGAGGCAACAGCAGATGAGAGACTTGATAACTCCCAATTCTTCCATGACAGCATCCTAGTACAATGCCCCACTACAAACACTGACGAGGCGCCTCCTCGTTAGAGCTCATGATGTAAGGACAAATGGGCCCAGTGCCAAACAAGCCAAAAAAAAAGCAAAGCTGAGGAGAGGTGCTTAAGGTTAAACTGGTCTGCATTCTTCTGGGGAACAGAAGTGAAAAATTAAACACTAGAAAATCAACAGTCAGCTTTTCAGGGATCAGCACACACCGGAGTGCGGGTGGCAGTTAATACCTAACCACGGTGCTCCGTGCTTCTTATAATGCAGCTTCCACCCTTACAGCTTCACAGCCACCTTTCAGACTCAGCCAAGAGACACCAACGTACCAGTCACCAAGACCCAAACCCGAAAAGCTAAAATGGACTTTACATACAGTTAATATAATCCACTAATTGGCCCGGTCAGAGTCACTATACGGCACTCCACAAGCCCATTTAAAAAGCCCTTCATAAATCTGGCTACTTGCAGCGCTCTTGCTTGGATTGTGGGAACTGCAGAACTCTCTTCCTGTGCTGAAGCATTAAAATGCCTTATTGCCTAGGAAAGGGGGGAGTCACAGCACCACGGTCCCTGTGCCCCCCTCCTGCATGGAAATACTCCCTGTTAAGGGCTTGGTTTGGAGCTGGGAGCGTAGAATGAAAGGTGCAGAGAGCAGCTGGCTGGCTGGCAGCGAACCATTTCCGCATTACCTGTCAGGAATCTCTGAGGACTATGCCCCTATGAGCTAGTGAAAGTTTAGACCTTGGGAACAGGCTATCTGAGTTACTGTGACACCCTCTCTGGAACACGAGCGCCTGTGGGAAAGGCAGGCAATAACTGCAGCTCTCTAGAGACAACCACCTGCCTCAGTGGCTGCGGGGAGTTCTGCCCCTCAAAACTCACGCCCTCCAGTCGAGACAGAAGAGATCTCTCCAGCTCCTTTGAGGGGAATTTGAAATACCATCCCCCTCCTTGCTGTGGCTCCGTGCAACCAAAGAGGTCACTACCTGTAGAAAGCAGCTCATGAGGAACCAGGGAGGAGGAAATGGCACGTGCAGCAACCCGACTGCTGCTTACCACCACCTCTGGAGCAGCACCCTTGCTAAGGCCAGGCAGGAGGATGTGGCAAGGGCAGCTGTCTCAGGGGAGGGGGGGATATCACAGAATCAGAGAATGACGAGGTTGGAAAAGCCCTTTAAGCCCATGGAGTCCAACCCTCCCTGTCCTGTGCTGACCCAGATCCCTGAGCACCTCATCTCCCCTCTGTTAAACACACCCAGGGCTGGGGACTCAGCCCCCTCCCTGGGCAGCCTGTGCCACAGCCCCACAACTCTGCCAGGGAAGAACTTTTCCCTCCCATCTGAGCTGACCCTGCCCTGGCCCAGCTTGAGCCCATTGCCCCTTGTCCTGTCACCTGGGAAGACAGGAAGAAAAACGCTCTGAAGAACTGAGGTGTCTGTGAAGCAGACAGTGGTGGCAGACAGCTGCTCCTGCAGGCAGCTTCAATATACCTAATCCTTTTTTTCTTTAAAAATTACTTGCTTTTCTGCAAGAAGAGGGCACAGGGAGCTCAGTACTGGTGTGAGGAGAGGGCACAGGGAGCTCAGTACTGGTGTGAGGAGAGGGCACAGGGAGCTCAGAACTGGTGTGAGGAGAGGGCGCAGGGAGCTCAGTACTGGTGTGAGGAGAGGGCGCAGGGAGCTCAGTACTGGTGTGAGGAGCAGGAAGGGGACTGCTGGAGCAGAAAGCTGGCCACACACCCCTGCTTCAGCCAGGCACAGAGCACGGGTTCAGCTGCAGGCATTCCTGCGGCCCACGCACCGTTACAATCCCACAGCACATCCAATTTCCCTTCTCTGAGTCCTGCCCACAGCCAGGTGATCTTTACACCACCAGAGCACAGCGCAGGGGAGAGAGGCTTCTATCAGCACCACTGAGCGATGCGATAGATTAGCCAGAGCAACCATATAAAGCTGTGGGGAGAGAGGAATAAAATCAGCAGCCAAGACTGTAAGGCTTCACCTGATGGCAGCAGGCTGCATTCAGACAAGCCAGTAGTTTCTCTTACCACTTAGGCTGCTGTCACAAGACGAGACCCAGAAAAAAAATCCCCTGGGGAGAAGTTTCCAAAGAGTTTCTGGCCGAAGCAGTGCAGGTGCTGTGAACCCACAGGGACACACAGGTGTTCCAGCAGCGCTCTGAAGCCCTGATGCCAATGCTGAAGAGGCAGAAAGCTGCGATCCCAGTACCCAAGGCTGGTGCTTGGTGTGTTGCCCAGGCTATGGATGAATTCTGCATGCAATATCTTGCAATTTGATCATTAAAATCTTTTAACTCAGAGGCCTGATAGAATTAGCACTACTCAGAAGCTCCTCCAGATAGCTAAATTATGGTCTTTCAAGTAATGAGGAGGAGGAAATGAGACCATGAACTGACTAAAAGGCCAGTTTAGATGTCTGCAAACATCTCCAGCATCATGATGCCTGCGTGCTCAGACTTAAAACAGTGAGCTCTCACTGCCTCACCTGCTCTTGTAGAGCAGCTGAGATGGCTTTTGCAGATACACTGCTCTATAGTGCCCGTAATAAAATCTGCCAGAGATCAAAAGCTGCTTAAAAATCTTGATGAAGTGGAGCCAAAAATCTGAGCACAGGACAAGAACAGGGAATAACAAGGCAGAAGAGAATAAATGGCTGAGTAGTGGGGAATCACAGAACTGTAGGGGTTGGAAGGGACCTCGAGAGATCATCAAGTCCAACCCCCTGAAGAAGATGGGGGGAAGATGGAGTTCTGCTTTGTAGCAGTCCCAGGGAGCACAGTACTGGATCGATACCAGAAGGAGAAGGTGCTGACAGTAAGGCGGTGCTGCCCTTGGACCTTCTTGGAACTTAAAAGCAAAGCCATGTGTCATCACTGATCCCAAGCAGTGTTCATACCGATCAATTCAAGAGGCTTTGGCTGTTCTTTAAGTATCTTCAGGGGTGCTGAGGAAGAGGATCAAGACCCCGTATAATGAAGTATCCAAGATTTTAGGCATGAAAATACTTCCTAGATTAGATTCAGATGTGAAAGACACCATCATCTCTAACAGCTAAGCAATGGAACCGGCTGCACACGGGTGAAAGCCTGAGTGACATGCAGCGTGCTTCGCCCCAGCACAAAGAGGCAGCACTCTCCTTGGCTGAGGCACCTGAAATCTGGCCTGGCTTTTAGAAACGCTTTCAGCTACGCACTCCTGACAGGAGATTAATTAGTCAGGAAGTCGAGCAGGAACACATGCAATCCGAACCCTGCCTGGCTGATCACGCAGGAGGAAGAACAAAAGCTGCTCCTTATTGCAAAGAGCTCCTCGGGTGGCCCCTGGGATCAGGATATATAGGCACTGTGCTGCTCCAGGAGCTCCCTGGGATTCCGTTGCAAGAGCTTGTTCGGCTATCAGAGGAACTGCAGTGAGGGCAGAGCCAGGCACTGCCAGAAAGCAGTTCCTCCTGCTGCTTTAGACAGCGACCTCCCAATTTCCCCTGCAGCTCCCCCTTCTCTACTGGTGGAGCTCAGGCAGTGATGGGAGAGGACACCTAACTTTTACAGGGTTCTAATCCCAGCTAACATTTGTTTGGAGCCGGGGAGTGCCTGTCCTATGGCAGAACCCCATGCTGAGGAGCACAGAGCCTTCACTTCTAAGGATAAACATGAAACCAGAAACAGATTTTGAACTGTCATCGGCCGCTAGATCAAAGTGTCTGACAGCACCTCAAGGCTCCTCCTGCAGCCTGCCCAAAGCTTGGTTCTAGCACTGCTGCAGGTAATGAGCTGCTACAGCAGCGCGAACGCAGAAGCGAGTCAGAACTCATCCTGTACAGAGGGAATTGTGCCAGTGACTCCCAGAGAGACGTGCTTCTGGTGCTCTGGAAAGAATCGTAAAGCAAAACTGCTTGGGAAGGATGGGTTTGGGTTTGCTTCATCACAGGATAACAGGGCTGGAAAAAGGACTCATCCCAGCTGCGATGGTAAGCGAACCCACCCAGGGATGCTCTAAGAGTTGTGGCATACACAGGCAGATCGACAAATTCCCAGAGGAGAAAGCATTCTGGTGCCCTCTCAGAGCAAAGCCTCATCGGGAACAGAAAAGCCAAAACAGCAGGAAGGGAACAAAAATAAAATGACTTTCTGATCAGATGGAAACGTGCTGCCACCTGCGGATGAAAGCAAGCAAAGCCACGCTGAACGACAAAGGCACCACACACCATCCATCCCTTCCTTCAGGCTTGAACACCTGCCTGCATCCGGAGATGGAGCCAGAAAGCCTAAACATTTTGTTTCAAGGGGTTTAAAAGTTGTTCATTTTAAACCTTTTGCCCACGTTTACAGCGTTATCCTGCATCACTCCTACCTAAATACTGATCAGCACCGTGTGTGTGAAAATATAACACACTGCATATCACAGAGTCACAGGGCTGGAAAAGCCCTTTAAGCCCATGGAGTCCAACCATCCCTGTCCTGTGCTGACCCAGATCCCTGAGCACCTCATCTCCCTGTCTGTTAAATACATCCAGGGCTGGGGACTCAGCCCCTCCCTGGGCAGCCTGTGCCACAGCCCCACAACTCTGCCAGGGAAGAACTTTTCCCTCCCATCTGAGCTGACCCTGCCCTGGCACAGCTTGAGCCCATTGCCCCTTGTCCCATCTCCTGTCCCCTGGCTGGAGAGACCATCGCCCACCTCTCTGCACCCTCCTGGCAGGGCAGGGGAGGTGGGGAGAAGGTCGCCCCTCAGCCTCTCTTCTCCAGGCTGAACACACCCAGCTCCCTCAGCTGCTCCTCAGAGGATTTGCCCTCCAGCCCCTTCCCCAGCCTGGCTGCCCTTCTCTGGACATGTTCCAGGGCCTCTTGTCCTTCTTGACCAGGATGACAGCATTAATGGTAAACGCATAGGATTTGGGAAGTTAGAAATTCAGCCTAAAGGCTTGTAATTCTGCATTTCACATCAAGTTCCACCTGCCACCATCAAGGAGTGACACAAGGTACTGTTTAAAAGGAGATTCAGTTCAATACTTGGAAAGAACTTTTGTACTTTCAAAGGCTGCAGGTGTCACATCTGCTCAGCTGCCCTTGTGGAAGAACACTATTACTACTGCGAGTACAAGCGTGGCGCAGAGCAAACAAGTCACTTCCCATCTCCCGCTGGAAAGACCGAGTCTCTCTGAGCTGGCCACAGAAACAAAGAGCTTTATGCTTTGTCCTGTGTAGAGCAGCTCAAGTTTCTACCCAAACTGTTCCCTTTTCCCCCCTCAGCGTGACATTCCCTAAGATGGCTTTATGTGGCACGTTACAACACGTTAACAGCCGAAAGCCTTCGGTGTTGTAGAGTCATTTCAAGCAAGATCTTCTGACAGACTGCCTTCTTTCTGTACTTACAGGCAGCTGATGTCAGCATAACTGTCATGATCAGAACACCCTCCGATCTGTATCATTCATTTCTGTGGCAGAGTGGAACGGAGGGTTCCACTGCTCTTTGTTAGACAGAAAACACATGCTGAACTTCTCAAGTCCCAAATCCACCCCAGCTGCAGGCAGCAGCACTACTACACATCTGTGCTTTCCTCCCAGTTGTAAACTACCCCTTCTTGGGACTTTTGCTCCCACCTCCTTCCTGTCTGCTTCCTCCTTTTGTTCCATCCAGGGCTCTTCATCGCATCACCAATAAAAGGTCTGCAATTAATGAACTGGAAAGAAAACAATACACTTGCCCCCAGAAGCCATTATTTTGGGGAGTTCTGATTACCCTCTACGCAGCAAAATGTTAAGATGCTAATTTAGTCACAGTCAGGTGATCTTTAGTCCCTTCAGTGTCACTGCACTTGAAGAGAATCGTTGGATTCCCAATGCCACATTTCAGCACATCCGTGATAGAGCGGAGGAGCGCACTCAGGGTCTTGTTAGCTTTCTGTTAATACAAACCATCTCCACACCTATTGTTTCCTAGCCACCTTCATGGAACTGTAGAACTGTAGGGGTTGGAAGGGACCTCAAGAGATCATCGAGTCCCAATCCCAGCCTTACGAGACTGTTATACCTGAGGACTGCTTACACACATTGCTGCTTAAGATTAATTCGGATCAACTCCCATGGAAACATCCCTAAGCAAACACCTACCTTCATCTACAGAAAACTGACAGCTCTTGTCATTGTAGAAAAGAATTTTCTTCTTATCGGGGCGGTTAACGAAGATGATCTGGTCCCCTAAAGCCTCAAAAACAAATGGAAAAGAACAATTCAAGATAACTTTGTTTGCAAGAATAAGGATTCCGACTTGAACAACAGACCCAGATCTTCTGCTACAAACAGCACAACAAACTAGGGCAGCAGCAAAGTCACTGGCAATGAAAAGCATCCAAAGCAGAGGCTTCCAGTAAGCACACCAGTAAATCAAAGATGAGAAACATGGTCCTGAGATCAAGGTACAGCAGCAGAACTAAATGCCTACAGCTGGAATGCGGGAGATCGAGAGTCTTTTGCGAGCAAGAGCTTTGACAGCTGTGCCAGGACATCAGGGGAAACCTGTGAGTGAAAGATGAAACACAGAGAAAGCTACAACACAAGCTCTTCAGAAACAGCTTCTGAGTTAACAAAAGAATGGGAACAACTCAGGAGAAAATTCTTTCTTAGCCTCTGCCTCCCCTGTGAGAAGCTAACAGGAATGGGTCTGCTGAATCGTGGCCATGTGTTACTCACCTTTATAGCCTTCTGTGCGTTGGGCAGCCCTTCCTCAATATCTTCCAAAAGGATTCCTCCCAGCCCTCGCTGGTCATGCTTGTCCAAGAGCCTGAGCAGAGCCTTTTTATCTTTCAAGTTGTACTTGGGTTTGAAAGCATACTTCCCATCTACAACTTCTATTTTTGGATTATTGACTAGAGCCTGTAAGAGAGACATACACCTTAAACCTTCAAAAAGAGCACACACTCATACTTTTTTCCTGGGGTGCTTTTGAGCAGCTACAGCACGTTACAGCTGTCAGTCTGGAGGTCTGAGTTTGAAACAGATCATAAGTCCCTGGATCCTAGATCCACTGGCCTAGACACGACTTGCCACAACATAAAGCACAAAGCACCAAAGGATGCTCAACACCGTCCGGTTAACACCTCTGAGCTCCAAGCTCCACAAAGCCTCTTAGGGCAGAAAGCTTCCACTGCCACCAACACTGCCAGACTGGAGGCTTTGGCAGCCCAGAACACTACTACTGGGAACACATGAACACTACGGGCTTTTTAAGCTAAAAACATCCTCGTTTTACCATGCAGACACTCTTTTAACCCCATGCCTCAACAGACTTTACTGCTCTGTTGCAAGGATTTTAAATAAGGTCTGAGAAAAAACAGGTAGACCAATCAAGTATAGATACCAAATACGGTGTTTTGCAGGTTTATTAACCTCTAGATGAACAAATCTTGGGGTTAATGTCTATGAAGGCATTCAGATCAACAGAGTGTGAAGCTGAGTATGGTGGCAAGTTACAGTGAGTCTCTAAGAATGAAACCTAGTGTCTAGAGTGAGACTGACAAACTCCAGGGATGGAATCAGTGGAATCTGCAGATCTGTTGCCCCAGAAGTTCAGACATAAATTTCACATGGGAATCCTTCGCTTTGGTATGCAATGAAGAACTGTAAGCCTGTGAATTCTGTGCCACATCCCTTCAGTTTAGGAAGTTTAGCATCCTCAACATTGGAACAGCTCCCTGCTTGAGCCTTTTTTTGAAGACACACCTTAAGAAAACCAGCTTGTTTATATAAAATTAGGAATCAATTGATCCACTTGACATAAAACATATGCTCTGTGTAACAACTCTAAGAGTCAGAACAGCTTTCATTTCAGTCACCTCCAGAGCAGGAGGTACAGGACAGACATGGGAATCGGTGTGGTTTCTCACAGGAGGCATAATGCATTTGTAGGGTTTGAAATTAAATACACATGTGTAATTCAGGTTCATCATAATGCTAATTAAAATCTAAGCATGTGCTTCCTTTACCTCACTCATTAACCATTGCTTCTGTTTGAGTCCAATGTCTAGGTGCTGCGTTTCATCCAGAATCTCTTCTAGGGTTAAGGGATGAGTATCACCACGCTGGTGCCGAGTCTGGGAGAGCAAACAGGATCTGTTAAAAGTTCTGTACGTGTTTTATTCAGCCACTTAATTACCATCCAGTAACTACAACTGGTGCGACGTGATGGCAGAAGAACTTTTGCAAAGCCAAAGACAGGCACAGCATGTGCAGCACATGAATTCCAATTTGGGCTTTTTGGAATGAAAAATAAGAATCAGTACCAGCTGAGACCGATGACAAAGCGACGTGTCAAGCACCAAAGCACCCATTATTTTGATAAACACCTCCTGAATCCTAAAAGCTGAGAGCATCTTGCAGCTCCTCTTCCTACTGCAAATAAAAAGCCCATTCTCCTGGTTTTAAAGCGACCTGGAACGATTAGGATTTCAGCAATGGAATGATGTGCTGACTGGTTTACAGACAGCATTCTGAACTCAGCAAGCGTTTCCTTGAAATTCTCACTCCTGCAGGATAGGAATGTGAGGCTTTGAAAGGCCCAGCACCTTCCACAGCAGAAGAAACAACCCAAGTATTTCCAAACCCTCTAGTTTTACATGAAAACCACCGTACCTTCATGTAGTTCACTATTTTAGCGAGGACTCCAAACTTGTAGCCAGAGCCTCCTGAGAGAGCTTTCAGGTTAAAGGATCCATTGCTGTGATCTAGGAAAGGAGAAAGCAGACGGTGAACCGACACTCCCCACAGCACCCTGTCAGCTCTGCAGGCCCTCTCCTCCTCGCCCCGCTCCCATCAGCGGTCACCACCAGTGCGAGGAGCAGCGGGGAGGAGCGGTGAGCCTTGCAGCCCCCCGGGCTTACCCGCGGAGGGGCTCTGGAGCGCTGCGGGCAGAGCTGCGCGGGTGACACGCTACTGAGCCCCTGGCCCTTAGGAGACCGGGAGCAGCTGCAGCGTGGCTGCCCTAGGAGCACCGGTCTGGTCCTGCGGCCTGACGCACCCCCCTCCTTCCAGTCACACTGCAATAACAGGCTGTGTTTTTGCCCACCCACCAACCAGCTCTATGGAGAGCGTCGTGCTGCTGAGGTCAGAGCAGACAGGGCCATTTGTTGCCAAAACAGCGTTCAGCAGTCCCACACCAGGCACAGGAAGGCTGTGCTTGTCGTGCTGGGCTTTTAAAAATTTTTTTTGTTTTAAAGTAGCTCCAGTGGAGAATTGATTTTGACACCCATTTCCCCCCCCCCCAATTCAACACAATTCAGCTCTGTGTTGCACCACTGGAACCACTCAGGATCCCCTCTGGTGTCACGGCTGGCTCTGTCTTCAGGTATTGTGAGGTTTGCTACTGCGTAAGGGTTACTTCAAACATTTTTGCAAGGTTGTTAATGACTCTCTTAATTAACCTGAGCTGTCAGCACAGCACATTAAAGAGAAATAACCACAAACCACCGTGCAAAGCCACAGGCCCATCACCAGGAAAACACTGCTCAAATGTAATGGCAACAACTTTCTGCAACTTCAGCTACTGCAGAAAAGCCCCATTTTTTCTTCCTTTTAACCCACTGGTGATTTGCAATCATGTTTGACAGGACAGCAGGTACCTCCTGAGATCCTCAGCTCCTACTATTTCTGTGGGATAAAAATCAGTTGTGGGGGAGAAAAGAAGAATTAAAGTTAGTTTATTAAGTGAGGGTGAGGTTGCATCAGGCACTGGAGCAGAGGTGTGAGGCAAAGCCTTCCTCTGCTGGGCAGCTGGAGGATAGAGATGGGAGTGGTGATAAAGGAGGAGAGGAAGGGAGGAAGGAAGGGAGGGCAGAAGGGCAGGAGGCTGGGAAGGTTGGAAGGAGGGAAAATAAATAAAATAAAGCATCTTACTCCAGGAAATGCACCTAAGATGTCTGACAAAGCCCTCCACTGGGCACACTGGGAGGAAGCCTGCTACATGCACCACGTTACACTGAGACGCCCGTGCCAAGCTCTCCTCCCTGGAGGAAGCTCCGCAGCACGTGTCCCAAGCCCCTTCTTCAGGAGGGTTGTTTCTCGTGCCTGTCCCACTGCACCTCAACCTATCCCTAAGCTGATGTGTAAGCTGCCAGGAAAGGCAACTGCACACTGGGATTTCTGGGTGTAGGCAGATTTCAAACAAACCCCTGTTTGGATGCTCGCTGGGAAGGGCTCATGGAACCCAGCACAGCAACAATCCTAACGCCGAAGGAGCACCCTCGGTACCTGTGAAGCTATCACATGGCACCCTACTGCAGCCTGTACAGAGCAGGAGAATTCTGAAATTCATGGAGAAGAACGAGTGTAACTCCAGCTACAGAGGAACATTTTGTTCCTTGCTGGAAAAGGGAGAGAAACCAAGGTCAGCTTTCCCCCTGAAAACACAGCCGATAGGGATTTCCCCCTCCAGGGTCCCCTCTTACTATTAAACATGAATGTTTACCTTTCATAAATAATCATGGCCGTAACAAGCAATGGAAAGTAAATCCAGAGGCACAACAAGTAACTATTTAAGACGACTTATCATGTATTTGTTCTGTCAATCGACTCAAGGAGATTATCTTGTTTAATCTCCCTGGCTGTGGCCTGCTGCGGCCCATGAGGAGTGGATCTAGCCCCACGGCACCGCTGGGGCTCCAGGCGTCACGCTCCGCGCGCCGCTTCCCGGCGTGACGCGAGGTGAGGCCACGGCCGCCCTCGCGCTGCTCCGCTAACAAGGCTCCTGGAGCACAAAGAGCATCCCAAAAGAGCGGGGGCAGGAAGGGGCTTTGCTTCTTAGTCGAGACAGAAAGAGTCAAATTTATGAACGATTTAAGTCCTGGGGTTGAGGGTGTGATGCAAATGAGCACAAAGGAAGTTGTCAGCAGCATCGCGCTCTGGCCAATGGTTGGGAAGCTCCATCTTAGCTGTGCTGTAGGCTGCACTAAAAAAACGGACCAGAACAGCGCTCTTTCAGCATCCTTTCACACAAGAGGTAGGTGTGCATCATTTTCTACCGTTGCCTTCGGTTTATCTTGCTTGCTGAAAGAAAATATGCCTGTAACCTGCCAGCCTGTTAAAAAGCTGCTTAGAATCAAGCGTGGTTTCTCTCTAGCTGTCGCGGGGGTTTAATTCCGCCCGCCGCAGAGGAGCTTGCCTTGCACTACCAGACAAGCACTCTCCCCATTTGTGCACTAATGGCAAATTGATGACCGCTCCATCTTACCGACGGGCTCGTACGCCCAGCCGGGCTCGGGGCACGAGATGGGATTCACGCTTACTGGGGAGGGAGCTCGTTTCCAGCAGCCTCAGCAACCGTTTATACAGGAACGGCAGCAGACAGGCTTTTCCTCACAACAAAGGCAGCTAAACCTGAAATTTAAGAAAGGTATCTCCCCAGAGGGTGTTCTGCAAACGCTGTCAATGAGGCTGCCTGTGGTGGTGGGTATACTAGAAACCTGTCTGAGCAATTGGGTATGTTAGGGTAGGAAGACAATCCTGCCGCACGCTATTATCCCTGTAAATGCAGGAGCAGCGATCAATATGATACAGACAGGTTAGAATCCACCCGAGATGTGTAAAATGCTTTTAGCCCAGCTGTCTGTTCAGTGGTTTCTTAAACAGGGCTTCCTCTCCTTGGCGCGGCGCTGAGGGGATTTGTTTTTTTGCCAGTCATTTCCCTCTGCTCCGTGAATACCATTTCAAATACAGCTGCTCCTCTGCAGCATCTAAAGACAGGCTTTCATTTCAAAGCACTGCTAACACAGGCGATACAGGAGCCAAGGCATTAAATATTGAGCTCCCTGCACCCTGGATATGTGTACCAGGCAAACCGCTGCCGCGCTGTGCGCACTGAAACCCCGCCATAGCCAAAGAGCACGCCGGCTGCCGGGGCGGCAAGCCTCAGCGGGGCGGCGAGCCTCAGCTGCTTCACTCTTGTGTTTCAATGATTAGACCAACGAGTAGCTGATAGTTATCTGCCTTGCCTCGTTCAAATCTAAGGCCATCATCCTCCTCCTCCTCCTGGAGAAGCAGGGACGGCCTCCAGCAGCGGCATTAAATCCCACCTCCCTGTGTAAAGCCAAGCTGCTCCACACCACGCAAACCCCTGCCCCAACCCAGCGGGAAGGGGGCGGCTGTGGCACTGCGCCGGCAGCCGGGGGGCAGGGAAGCCTGCCTGGGGAGCTGAGCTGAGCGTGCTCCCCTCCTCTCTGGAACCAGAGGGTCCTGGCTGTGCAACACCAACATGCCCAGGCTCTCCCGCCACCCCGAGTCTCGATCTCTCTCAACTGGGATCACGACGATGACTGAAATGGTATATGCCACCAGCCAAAGCAGCTCTTGGTTTGTGCCTGGTGTTAATGGAGTGGGCAAACAGAGGTGTAACTGACTCCAACAAAATCCTCAATCCTGGAAAACTGTGAGAAGTTTAAAACGAGCCTCTTCTTTCCCGAGGTTATTCTCTTGCCAGTTAAGGTATGCATTTCAATCCTGCTTCTTTTAATTACCCCTCACAGGGGTAAATCCTTTTCTTCTGCCCTCCCTCCCCATGTCACAGATTTTCAAACCTCCTGTTCAAAACCCTTCCTGACTGTGACCCCCATAAAACACATTGGCTGAGTTTTCTCCTTAGACAGTGGCCAAACCAAGCCACGCTCTCAAAGCCAGGACACAGCTCAGCTCAGAAGTTATTTTTAGCTTGGATTTGCTCTGTAAACAACAACACAACCAACCCCAAACAAAACAGTCTGATTAATTCCATCCATCTCAGTCATGTTTTGTGTATTCAATCACAGATTTGTGTGTTCAGTTAAGGAATCAAAGGAAAGGAAACAGTAAGTGCTCCAAAAAATGGCTGTGGCAAATACCAGTGCCAGGTACCTTCCCAACAACAAAGACATTCTGTTCCAATTTCAATCTGTTAAAGGCAGAAGGATAAAGAACAAAATGTATAATATCTGAACAATAAAAATAAGATGCAAATCGCTTGGCTGCACCATCCTGGTTTTCATGGGAACCCTTTTTTTAAGAACAATGACACACAAGTGATGACAGGTGCTCAGAGGGCTTTGCTAGTCTCTTCAGCAGTCATCAGCACACTTTGCTGCTTCCTTCTTATTCAGGCATTTCAGGGTGTTTCACCATCTCCACGGGTTGACTGTGGAATTATTTCTGGGGTACTCAAAGTTCATTGAAGCCTCATCCCTGAGCACAGTTTAAATCCACAAAACCACCCAGGTTCCCCCTCTGTTCTGTAGTTTTGATGGCTGAATGGAATTCAACTCCACGCCGACAGCCAGGGCTGGTCTGTAAGGGGCAGGGCTGGGGTTCGCTTTGAGGAAGCAAACAAATTCTTCCACTGAAGCACGGGAACAAGACCCCAGGGCTCTGCAAAGTTACCATCTTGTCTCTCTCTTCCCCTTCCACAATCCCACATTTCCTGGGGGACCCCAGAATATATATATATATATTCTCATATATACATGTATACATTCTTATGTAGTTTTTATATATATCTATATATAAACTATATATATATTAACTACATGAGACCCTCTAGCGAAAGCACCGTAGGTTCCCTCAGTTCTGAGGGGGAAAGAAGGAAACCTCCATACACCCTGCCTGCCTGCTTGCCTGCAATACCCAGACAGAAATTCAGGGACAGACAGAACTCCATTTCGTACTAGAACCACCAAAAATTCAAGTCCATTCTTTGGACACATCCTCTGAATAGTTAGGACTTAAGAGTGATTTCTTTCTTTCTCCCAAAAAGGAGGAGAAACTCACAGGAGCAAACAAAACCCAGTGAGATGTCAAGGTTTTGCTAATCACTCAGGTATGGGAGGGTGGTCCATGGGTCCCCTGTTTTACTAAGAATGCCAAAGGAGCACCAAGGGCTTTTATGCTCTACAAGTACCACGTGAGGTGGGGGTCGGTCTCTTCTCCCAGGTGACAAGCAGCACAAGAGAAAATGGCCTCAAGTTGTGCTGGAGAGGTTTAGATTGGGTATTTGTCACAAACTCTTCACCGGAAGGGCTGCCAGGCACTGAACAGGCTGCCCAGGGAAGCACTAGAGTCGCCATCCCCAGAGGTACTGAGGAGACCCGCAGGCGTGGCACTTCAGGCCGTGGCTTAGCGGGTGGCTTGGCAGCGCTGGGTCACTGGTGGGACTGGATGATCCTAAAGGTCTTTTCCAACCTACAGGATCCTAAGAGTCTATGACTTTACCAACCTCAAGACTAATGACTGACAGGTCACTGAAACCATCGTGTATCTTGAAAAGTACCTTAGTAACCTGTCTGCCTTTGCATGCAGTGGAACCAAAGAAACAAAGCTCTCTCCTTCCAGCAGAGCTGAACTACAGGACACACGCGGAGAAACCTCAACAGCACACCTGGGCTTTGGTACTTCAGTGAGCTAATCCATGGCTGTGGGAAGCGCAAGCACTTCAGTCTGAGTTCTTACAGTTTGGGATAAGGAAATCACAGTCTGTTCTCCATAGAGAGAGTCCTCAACACCTTTGTTCTTCTGTTTCAGCCCCCGGATCCGCGACAGCGAACACGCCAAGACAGCTCTTCAAGAATGGCAACCCTCAACACCACTCACTGGAATGAGACTACATCCATTTCCCAGTATCTGGGCTTCCAAGTGCAAAAGATTTACCCTTTCCACGATAACTGGAACACCGCCTGCTTCATTATTCTGATCATATTCATCTTTACTGTAGTTTCCCTGGTGGTGTTGGCTTTCCTCTACGAGCTGTTAGACTGTTGCTGCTGTGTGAAAAATAAAACGGTGAAAGACTTGGAGAACGAACCCAACCCTGTCAGAGCAATGCTGAACAGCTTCAGAAAGCGTGAAACAGAGGTGGTGTAGGAAGGACTCCTCATCGGCGCCTGGAGAACCCCAACGAAGCCTCTTGTACCTTACAAATGAGCAAGTCACATTCTTCTTGTTTGGTCTTTTGGACATAGAGATACTAGCAACAGTTATCATTTTATCTCTGGATGTGAACTTGAATGACTGGGAAAGGCTTTCCAAGAGCAGAAGGGCGATTGGTAGCAATGTTATGGGCATAGGAAAGATTGTGGGGTTTAAATTAGCTTTTGCTGCTTCTATTGAGTGACTAGCATAGATCTTTGTCTACCTGAACAATCAAGTGTTGCCTAACGTGTACAACAGTGTTGCTTAACTGGAGAAAATACTTATAAAACGCTCCACAATCTCATGGTACATAGCACAAAGACACATCAGTGTCCTCCCTGAGGCCAACCACACTGACAGGAAAGACATATGGGGGGAGAAAAAGAGAGCAGGGGGGAATGGCAGGAGATGCCGTGGGGCAGGAGAGGCTTGAGGGAATCCTTGCCTTCCTTTACGGGTTCTCCCTTTTAGAAGAGAGGGTGGTGGGAGGAAAAGTAAGCCAACATTAAATGTATCTCTAAAGAGGTCTTTTTTAACCTCCTGTGGTACGATGTGACCCTTTGTCCCTCCCCTTCTCCAGTTCCAGAGAACTGCTCTCCCTGTTTAACAGCTTCTGGGTGTTGAGACATGACTAAAGCACTACCTTGCGAACACCTATTCCCACAACAGCGTACTGTAGCAGTACCACAGCCCAGAAGAAACAGGGGCATTTCTCCACCCCAAGGCTGCTGCCTCTGTGGTATCCACAGCACTACAGGAAGCTGGACACTCTGGATTTATCATCCCCCTCTGAACTTTGCAAAGCTGAACTGGACCTGACCGAGTTCCTGCCGAAGGACACGAGGAGATGGGTCTCAGAACTCCCACACCCACCATGGTAATTTCACAGGCAGCTTTCGGGTGTTGACACGCTTCACAAGGAGGCCACAGCAGGATGAGCCTCGCTGGAGACACAGCAGGACGGATGAGGGGTGAGAAGTGACTCCACTTTGCACAAAGGACCCTCAGCTTGCTTCATCACATGGCCTAGGGAGCTCACGCCTCTCCCAGGGACAGACTGTGTGACACTCAGAGCTCCAGCTCCCGAATCACTCTAACTCTGCAGCTGCACTGTGCCTGGAGCTTTACAATCCATTCAAGTGTCACAGTTACAGATTACAACGGGGCATCCCACAGTGTGGCCATCAACCAGCAACACCCACAAGCCTTTCACACTCCTGAACCCACAGAGAAGCAGGCCAGCCAGAAACACCCCAGAACAAAGCTACAGGCAGGACGTGATACTGAGCTACATAAGCTCCAAACAACATTCCTGCCCTTAGAGACACAGAACCCAACTAAAGGCCAAACAGGCAAGTCACTTACAGCATGGATCTCCAGCCTATCCACGTCAGAAATCCTTCCGTGCTCTGGCCAGTACCTGTAATTATCATCTTTAATACATAAACACCCTCTATCAGGTTCAGTATGCCTAAGCTCCAGAAGATCTGCACATCATGAAAGACTTGTGTACCAGCCTCTTCTCAGTGTCTGTGAGGACAGAACAAGGGGTGATGGCCTCAAGTTGGAGCACAGGGAGTTCCCCCCCAGTCTGGGGAAGAACTTCTTCCCAGTGAGGGTGAGGGAGCCCTGGGACAGGCTGCCCAGGGGGTGTGGAGTCTCCTTCTCTGGAGAGATTCCAGCCCCATCTGGACACCGACCTGTGTGACCTGTCCTGGGGACCCTGCTTTGGCAGGGGGTTGGACCCCATGGGCTCTGGGGGGCCCTTCCAACCCCTACAGCTCTGTGACTCTGTGAATTTGACTTGTTCTCATCCTGCTTGGTGAGATGATAGTCACAAGATGCCCAAGCCACTACTAACCAGCACAGCTAGCCCAGTGGTTGATGTGAAGAAGCAATCTCCCTTCTGCAGTCACGAAACGCCACAGCTACTGCTGCAACCATTCATCTCAGATGCACCCCCTCTGGTGAAACACCCCCCATACTCACCCCATGTGCAGAGAACCCTTCTAGCTACAAAACCCGAACTATAAGCACAATTAAGGGAAGCTGATGCCTCAGGTCTGAGGCAATTCGGGATTCGCACTGAGCTGTGTGATGGAGATGACCAGTGCTGGTAATGCCCTCCCCTGGCAGGGATGCTGAGCAGACGCCTCCTCATCTCCTGCTGCATTTGATAAACATCAGCCCTGACAGACAGTCCTGCTCAAGAGAGGCAGGAGTGGCCGTTGGGATGCCTTTGAATTAATTGAGGCAGTAAATGAACAGGTCTCTTTCCCCAAAGCTAACACTCTGAACGGCCAGAGGACTGCTTCCCACCTGCAGCATTCCTACAGAACACCAGAAGGGTGTGCAGGAAGGAGCAGGGCTAAGCCTCTGCCAGGCTGACTTTGTGTTCCTGTGCCTTCCTGAGGAGCACGTGTGATGCAGAACCTTGGGGTTCATCCCAGCTCCCCACTTTGCAGCTCTGTACGTGGGGCAGAAGGTGTCTGCACGACAAGGGCCTCCCCCTGCACAGCCCTACCGCCTCAGGACGATTCCTTCCCACTTGCAGACCAGAGAAACAGCTCCTGGAGATTTCATCCCTTGGTTACTGTTGGCTAAGACTATCAGGACAAAGGTCTAAAGATAAAGACTAAGGCCTCAGCCACAACTTACCACTCCTTAATAAAAAGAAACAAATAAAAGTGATTGGTTTCATTTATTTTCCCATTCCAAACTGCACAAATAAGGCAGCTTTGAATTTTTCCAAACAGCCTGTCTGAGTAATAACACCAAGCAACTAGAGAAGTAACTGTTCTGGCTGGAAAGCTTACAACAACTCCCCACAGGCAGGGAGACTGAGTTACAAAGTTCTCTGAGGATCAGCATGATCTCAGTGTCTCCCCTCTGCAAAAAAAGAGCGACCAGGGCAGGTCCTCTGAGGCACAGAACGAGGGAGAACCCGCAGGCACTACACACCCAGTGCCAACACCTCATCACTGTAGCATTATTTGTTGTCTGTGCAGCCACTACACAACAGAACCAGGGCAGATCATTGTAGTTTTTGTTCCTTGGGGGTGGGACAGGGATTCTTCAAACTCGAGTTCTGACTCCAGCTCCTGCCAGGCAGCTAACAGTCTGGTGAGTGGAGCAAAAAGCAGGTTTCGAGGCAAAGGATTTGGACTCTGCAGCATCACAGGGCAGCACATCGCAGGGGGTTGGACTCTATGATCTCTGGAGGTCCCTTCCAAGCCCTACAGCTCTGTGACTCTCTGCTGTGCTGTGGTGGTGCTTAACCCACCCAGCCGCTTGCCTGAGCCGCCTCCAAGAACAAGGGGTGAGCGCTGGTGCACTCGCTCCCCGGGTGTTCCCTTTCTTCCCTGCAGCTTCTGCAGTGGTTAGTAAACACTCACCAGGAGCAAAGGGAAGGAGGAGAAACTCATTCTGCACCAGCACGTTACAGGAACCATAAAACCTCTCTGACACCGCCTGGAACAAGGCCAGCAGTGTAACAGAGAGAGGCTGTTCCTCCACTCCTGTCTCTGTAGGCTGATCAGAGGGCAGGCACAGCAGCGCTCACAGACGTGCCCAGCCCACAGAGCCACAGGACGTGTCGCTGCCTGCCCTGTCACTTGGCCACTTCACTACTCACATCCTCCAGACCAGACTGACGCTCGAGCTGCTCTGCCCCCTCCCCAGGAAAGCTCTCTCACTCAGGGTACACAGCTCAGGATACTCCACCTGGGATCTGGTTTTATTTAGAGAAGAGGCTGTGCCAAGGGGCCCGATGGACACCTGGCCTCCCTCGACTCCCTTCCAGGGGTCTGACTAATAACGTCACTTGGTACCCTGTGAAGCTGGAAGCATCAAACTCCCTACTCTTCCCTGGGATGGAAGATGCTCTGCTCCTCCCATCACCCCTGACATTTCCTTCTGCTGTTCTCAGTCCTGTTGCTCCTTCTGGAGTTTAAAGAGAACCCCACACAGTATCTGAATCACGAGTGTGCAAGGAGTCCAGACCAGGGTATTTTGTGTTTTAACAACCCCTGATGTTTGATTTGACCTTAAAAGTACGTAGGAGGACAGTCAGTGCTTTCAGAGAAGTGAAAAGGCACCCTGGGTTATGCATCTTGCACAGCTGCTGTGTGTGCACAAACCCTCTCCCTGTTGCTCCTGCGCTTGGATGTCTCCTTTGCTCACACTGTTTTAGTGCTGCTTTATTAGCTGCTGATTTGGTATCAAGAAATGCATTATCATTGCTGCTAACCCAAGGAAATGAGGGGGCTCCTGTCCAAGAGAGATGGAAACCTACAGAAGCCCTGGTGTGCACAAACAAGGGTTAGCTGCCAGGTAAGACAATGGCTGCTGGTCACAATGAGCTAACCAGACACGATGCAGGCTGTGAAATCCATCTCATGGATAGACAGCCAACGACTTTAAGTGGGGGTAATGGGTGCGACCTGGAGCAGAGGAGGTTCCATGTAACCGTAAGGAAAAACTGTCCCTGTGAAGGTGAGGGAGCCCTGGGCCAGGCTGCCCAGTGAGGCTGGGGAGTCTCCTTCTCTGGAGACATCCAAACCCACCTGGATGTGTTCCTGTGGGATCCAGTCTGGGTGACCCTGCCCTGGCAGGGGGTTGGACTAGAGGATCTTTTGAGGTCCCTTCCAACCCCTAACACCCTGTGATCCTGTAATAGGTTTAAGTTTTAGGCACCTCCTGGCCAGAAAGACAAACAAGGGACCAAGAAGGAAGCCACCATTAGGACTTGTTCCACGTGGCCAACAAGCACAGAAACTCACAGATGAAAGCTCAGCTTCATGTGAACTCACACCCTGGCAGTGGCCATTCCTCCAGCTGAGCAGCAGCAAGCACACCACGGGTGGTACCACGGGTGGCTCAACAAAAGCTGACTGCTTAAAAGAGAGAACGGCAGGAGCCACCAGCAAACCTCACCGACAGTCTGACCCCTACAAACAGCACCGAGGGACAGGCAGCAGGAAACGCCCAGCAGCCGCGGAACGGGAGGCCTCACTGACCTGTGCTTGGTTTGGAGCTCGAGGAGGCACCTTGTTCTACCTTCGCCTTCTTCTTCTTTGAGGAGGAGTCAGAAGATGGCGCTGGACGCTTTTCTACCGCAGGTGTGGAGAGGGCACGCTTCTTGAACAGCTCCCGCTCCCTCAGCAAGCTCGGATCCATAATGCTGTTAGGAGAACCCACAGGAGAACGAGTCTGAACGGGCCTCCGAGCCAGCGAGGCGCTTAAGGGCAGAGCCACCGGCTCACGGAGCTGTCAGCTTCTGGCCCGCGCCCTTCCCTTCCCCGGGGCTTCAAGGGGCTGACACCCCCGGGGTGCCACGCGTCAGAACGCGACCTCCACCCCACAGCCCACCCCGAGGGTGGCGAGGCGGGCTCGTCGGCGGCCCGGCAGTGCCCACAGCGGGAGGGGCAGCCCGCCGGCCCAGCCCCGAGCC
>VZTU01002205.1:24732-61256 GCA_013400835.1 Zapornia atra | reverse complement strand
GGGGGCTGCGAGGTCTGGGAAGAGAGAAGCAAGATCGAGGCCCCGCACCCACCTCTGCTCCCCGGCCCCTGGCCCTGAGGAGACAGGCCCGGCTGGGCCCGGGCCCTGCCACCCTCACCGGGAAAAAGGCCTTCTGCACAGGGGGGGAGGGGGGATCTGCTACCTTCCCCCATTACTAGTGAGACAGAGGGAGCCATACCCACAAACACAGCAGGGGCTGCCTGCAAGGCACCTTTTCTGCAGTCNCCCCGTCCCCCCCAAGGCTGCCCCCCAGGTCTGCTCTTGCAGTGCAGGGGGCAGAGATGCTATGGCACCACAACGCCCCGAGTTTGTGTAAGTGTACAGCTAGGAGACAAATGCAGTTCTGCTCACCCTTCAGCCACTGTTTTAAATAAGGGAAGCTCGGTTTCTTGAGCAGGTTGTCACTGCGTCAAGGATATTACAAGAGAAGCCAGGTGGCAGTGCAGGCTAAGGCTTTAGGCACAGTCAAGAACCCAAACCAAAGCTGAGCCTTGGGTTTGTTGAAGATGCACACCAAAACCATGAGGTCTGGGCTCTGCCCTGGCCCAGGGCTAAAGGCAGGCTCACCTTGGGCTGAGAGGCTGCAAACAGTTCCTCCTCCTGAGGAGTGAGGGCAGGCTGATTCCAGGAAGCCAGTGCGATGGGCTTTGGGGGGGCCGCTGCCCCGCTGCTCCCCAGCCCATCAGCTGTGCCCTGGGCAGAGTCGCCCTGTGAGGAGAGCCGGTTGTTAGAGGGACCACAGCACCCACCTCAGGCCACACACACAGCACTGCACCTCAGGCCACGCACACACAGCACCCTGCCCCGGGCCCCGCACACAGCACCCGCCTCGGGCCCCACGCACACAGCACTGCACCTTGGGCCCCGCACACAGCACCCTGCCCCGGGCCCCGCTCACCCCCATCCCATGCAAAGGCTGCATTTTGAAGGGTTGGGGGGAGTTTGAACTAAATGAGTCTAGTTCTACCCAGAGTTCCACCCCCTCTGCTGAATGACAGGGCTGGCTGGGTCTTACCCTTTCAGCACCCCACCATGGGAGCAAGTGGAGCGTGGCCATTCTCAACACAAGGGAGCTGCAACTTGTAACTGGGGCTTCTGTTTTGCAGCAGAGACAGAGACTTCCTGCAGCTCTCCCACAAACGCCCAGCCTTCAGATGTGTGTGTGTGGGGGTTGTTTGCTGTGTTTTGTCTTTACAGCAAATGCCTCAGTTAAAAGGGCACAGTGGGTACAGAGGTATTAACTCCTGATTTCTGTGTCCTACCTGCTGGTTATATGTTGGAACAGCCAAGCTGAGCTTTTTTGGAATCAACTACACCCCCCTGTGTTGCCCAGAGCATCACTAGTGGGAAGTCTGCCTGCCCCATCACAGGGAGAGGCCTGCTCACCCCAGGCACCACTTGCAGAGCGGGTCTCTCTGCTCCCTCCTTCGAGGCCGGCGGCATCGGGTCCCCCTGTGAACGCAGCAGCAGGGCCAGGCTGTCAAAATCCTTCATTAGCAGATCTAAAAGCTCTTTGCTACAGGGAGTTACCAGAACTAGGGTATCTTTCTGAAGGACCATTTGGATCAGCTTTTGCAGTCCCTTCATTTCTATAATACCAGTTTGGTTTCTAATCACACGTTACAGCTGTTAATAGCTCCAGCAGCTCACAGGAACAGGGAAAAAGCATCACTACAGCTCTGCAGTTAGACTGCCAGGAGGTCAGCTCTGGGGAAAAGGTGGCTCAGACCCAGACACTGCTGAAACAGAACAGCTCTCAGGGATGCAAGGAACAAGCAATTGGATACCAAGGCAAGGCTTGAAAATGGTTTGAGCCAGAGTTCAAGAAGCCAACCCCAAACCCTGTGAGGTCTGAAAGCCTAGTGCATGCAGCTAAGGCTTGGAAGGATTGAGAGTCTGGGATTTCTCTGTACCACCCCAGCTGGAACCACACAGTGCCAGGTGCCTTTTTACGATGAGGTGCTGCTCTGGGGCTCGGGAGACACCAGGAGGCCAGCGGAGGGCTCAGAACACGGCCCTGGCCTCTCCCCAGCAGCAGCAAGGAGCCCCTTGTTTCCAGAGGTGTCTCCCCAGTGAGTCAGGCTCACAGCACTTTGCCAGGCTACACCCAGCAGTTTCAAGCAGCAGAGCAACCCACTGCAGACAGATGTTTCTGGCAGGCATTGCCTCTGGCTTTTACACACTCTCAGTGTCTCTGCCACCACAGCAGGAGCATCCCTCTCCCCACATCAGGTGCCACCACAGTGAATCAGAGCACAACATGGGCTCGGTGCCTCTAAAGGGTCCAGCTTACCAGAGACCTCATACCAGGCAGGATCTGGAATTTCAGCTTCTTCCTCCACTGCCCTGGCTCCTGGAAATCCAGGATTTTACAGAGGGCCTTTTGTATCCCTACCCTGAAGGGCTGGGCAACAGCAGCAACCCTTCTTCCCTCCTGAGGTCACAGTTACACCACAGTTTGACTGTCTACAGTGGTGTACCTGACCTTCCTGGGCTGCTTCATGGAATCACAGAGTGCTTTGTGTTGGAAGGGACCTCAAAACCCATCCAGTCCCATCCCCCTGCCATGGGCAGGGACACCCTCACCAGCCCAGGGTGCCCAAAGCCCCATCCACCCAGCCTTGAGCCCTGCCAGGGACCCAGGGGCTCCCACGGCCTACTTGCTATGGCAGAGATAAGCAGACAGTCCAACATGGGACAGATCAACTCAGGTGACACGTGTAACAGGTCACAGCTAGAGGCTGCTTGGGGCAGCCCTTTCCTGGGTCAGCACCTCCTGAGGGGAGCCCTCTGGTTCTGCTCCAAGCATCGGTCTCAGAGGAGGGGGTGGCAGTTTTGCTCAAAGCAGAGGGAAAGATGGATTGTGGAGATGGGACACTAAGCACTGCTTGAAACAGCAATGACCTAAAAGGGCTTTTAGTCTGCTCCTAGAAAAAGGAAACATTCTTTTCCCCAGAAACACAGTTTTATACCTTCTTTTACTAACCTTTTGTTTATTCCACAAGGCATTTTCCCTGCTTGCTTGATCTGCTCCTGTTTGTCCCTGCTGCCCTTCTGGCCACACCAACATCCTCCTGACAGCAGAGCCACCCTGGGGCTTACTTCTAGCCTCTTTCTCCAGTAACACAATAGTCATCCTGATGAGATACATTTCAATATCTGCAGGAACAAGTTGCCTAATGGCTTGAATTTTGGTGGTATCTTGAAAAAAGAGAAGTAGAATATTAACAGGTTTTTTTTTTTAATCCTCTTGCCCCTTATTTAGGCTCCTTGTGTTGCAAAGCATGGCAGTTACCTCTCACTAAAGACATGGGAAAAACCCCTGATAAAACATCTGGACTTGCTGTGTAAGGGAACAGGCCATGAGCTGCTGGGGTGAATCCCTACCTCATCAGCACTCACACAGACTGGGCTGCCCATGAATTTAGTCTAAAACATCAGAACTGCCTGCAGCATGCATGCCCTTTGAACTGCTTTCCCTGGAGAGGAAGGCTGCTCAGTCCTGGCCAAGAGGCCTCTGCTTTCCTCAATGCAGTGCCAGGCTGGTTCTGCCTTCCAGCATGCCACTGAGCTCAAGAAAGCAATCCAAGAGTGTGGCTGAGCCTGTAGCTGCTGCTGAAAGGCTCCTTAACCCACAAGAGGACCAGAGTAACGAAGCTGGCAAGCCAGCCAACCCTGCCAACCTAAGAAATGAAGCTGCTAGGACCGGGCTGGACTTCAGGTCACTTGGTCTCAGAGCCACAAGCTCAGCTTCTGAACAGTCTGTGGCTTCACCTTGGCAGCAGGTGACAGTGGTAAGAACTGCTTTTCCTGCCCTTCCCAGCCCCCTCAAACCAGCCTCTCACAGAGAGGTCGCACAGGGGCAGCCTGCAGCTCCCACTGGGTGTGTTCCCAGTCACACCAGTGCTCACAGGAAGCCTCTGGCAGGCTCATTTTTCCCAAAAGCATTTGAGGAAATGCAGGCTTAAGAAAGATGCCTGAACCTCTCCAACAGTCACACAGCTGAGCAAAAAGGCTTGCAAAGGGCCCCCTCCTGCTCTTTCAGGGCCCACAACAGCCTTATTTCACAGCATGCCCTTGGAAGGTGAGCAGTGCCCTGCTGTGCCTTCCAGGAGCAACAGGATCTACCCAAAAGCAGCAGCTCAGCTGTCAGCCTGCCACCCCCTTCACCCAGGGAAGCTCCAGACCAAGGGCTGTGAGGCTCACCTGAGTCGATGGGGGGGCTCCTGATGACGTTGGCAATGGCCTGCTGCACCCCAGGGGTTAGGCCTGCTCGCTCCAGGCTGACAGGGTACCCAGCTTCCATCGCCCGCACCACGTGAGCTCCAACCTCTGCGAGGGGCAGAGACCTGCTCTGGCTGATGGACCTCTGAGGGGACAAAGCCAGAGGGAAGTCAGATGGCAAGAGGGCCTGAAACACAACCCAAAGCTCAAACCCTGACCACCCCTCAAGTCCTCACACGGTCAGGGGATACTGGCACACAGGGCAGCACAGTGCTCCAAGACACTTGCTGCTCCTCCTAATACTTAACTCAGTCCTTCTCCAGCTTGTAAAGAGCTTTTCTCTCTTGAGGCTACTGCTTCTCAGCTCAGTGCAACATCTCTGCTTCAACCTGCTGCAGATGCAGAGAGACTCCACACTGGAAGGGTGCTGTGCTGACAGCTCACATCCCTTGTGTCACACTCACTGCCATCCCCTCAACAGCCTGTGCCAGCTGAGGAGATGGGACAAGGGGCAATGGGCTCAAGCTGCCCCAGGGCAGGGTCAGCTCAGATGGGAGGGAAAAGATCTTCCCTGGCAGAGTTGTGGGGCTGTGGCACAGGCTGCCCAGGGAGGGGGCTGAGTCCCCAGCCCTGGGTGTGTTTAACAGAGGGGAGATGAGGTGCTCAGGGATCTGGGTCAGCACAGGACAGGGACGGTTGGCCTCCATGGGCTTAAAGGGCTTTTCCAGCCCTGTGACTCTGTGAAATGTCTCCTGCTCAGTAGCTGTGCTGCACCTTCCCTTCTGGTGGCCTGCAGAATGTGTAACATCTACACAGCACAAACAGGAGCACCAAAAACTCCCCCTCATTCTCACATCTGGTAGATGTTTTAAGAGAAGAATTCATCTCAGACAGACATCTCAGACTTTCCCCACCTAAGCCTGTACTTCCCCAGGGGAGGCTTCAGACTGACTGTCTCCTCTGCAGAACAGGCTTCTGCCAAGGAACTCCACTGACTTCTCCCCAGACATGACACACACTGTGTGTGTATCATCAGCAGGATGAGTGGACACAGAGCATCAAGCTACCCACTAACAGTGACAGAGCTGTTCCAGCTGTTAGTCCTCAGGGGCACTCCTACCTCAGGGACTGCCTGACAGTCACCTATAGAAATCCTCCCAGCAGGTTTCCTATCACAGAATTAAAAAGCAACAAAGACAAGGATTCCAAAGCAGCTCCTGAGGCTCCTCCTCACAGGGCATGGTGCCTGGTTAGCCACGTGCTCTGGGTGGGCACCCTGTGCCAGGGCCCCCCCACCCTCAGAGGGAAGAATTCCTAACACCTAACCCAACCCTGCCCTCGTCCAGCTTGAAGCCACTGCCCTTGTGCTGTGCCTGCCCTCCCTGGTGACCAGCCCCTCTCCCACTCTCCTGTAGGACCCCTCTCAGTACTGGTGGGCTGTCATTAGGTCCCCCCAGAGCTTCTCCTCTCCAGGCTGAACCAGCCCACCTCTCCCAGCCTGGCTTCACAGCAGAGGACCACCCCAGCACCAGGCAGAGGATTCAAGAGACTTTGCAAGTTCCCTCCTCTGGACAGGGTATTGCAGTTTTCAAAGAGAAAGGGACCTCCCCAGGGAAGAGCTTACCACAGAGAGGTTCTTCTCCTGTAACAGGACATACGTGACATGCTCTGAGGGAGAGAGGGCTCTAGCAGGCTTCCAGGGAGATGCTTCTTTCCAGACTTGAGATCCAGAGGTGGGGAATGCATCCATCTAAGTGAGACAAAGAGGATTTATCACAGTCATAGAATGGGCAGGGCTGGAAGGCACCTTAAAGACCATCCAGTCCCAGCCCCTGCCATGGGCAGGGGCACCTCTCACCAGCCCAGGCTGCTCAAGGCCCCATCCAGCCCAACCTTGAACACCTCCAGGGAGGGGGCAGCCACCACCCCCCTGGGCACCCTGTGCCAGGGCCTCACCACCCCCCTGGGCACCCTGTGCCAGGGCCTCACCACCCTCACAGTGAAGAATTTCTTCCTAATGTCCAATCTAAATCTTCCCTCTTCCAATTTAAACCCATTCCCCCCCATCCTGTCACTCCAGGCCCTTCTAAGAAGTCCCTCCCCAGCTTCCCTGCAGCCCCTTCAGGGACTGGAAGGTGCTCCAAGATCTCCCCACAGCCTTCTCTTCTCCAGGCTGAACAAGCCCAGCTCTCCCAGCCTGGCTTCATAGGTGCTCCAGCCCCCTGATCATCTTCATGGCCTCCTCTGGACCTGTTCCAACAGCTCCATGTCCTTCTTATGCCCTTCCAGACTCCAGAGCTGGACCCAGCACCCCAGGTGGGGTCTCAGAGCAGAGGGGCAGAATCCCCTCCCCAGACCTGCTGCCACACTCCTTGTGATGCAGCCCAGGACACGTGTGTCCTTCTGGGCTGTGAGAGCACACTGTTGGCCCATGTGGAGCTTCTCCTCCACCAGCACCCCAAGTCCTTCTCTGCAGGGCTGCTCTCCAGCACATCCTCTCCCAGCCTGTACTGGCCCTGGCCCAGGGGCAGGACCTTGCAGCTTAGAAGCATCACATCCCAGTGACAACCAACAGATTGCCTCCCTGTTCACTGTGGTTACCTGAAATACTGGGGTAACTGGAGCCCCCTGTCCCCATGGACCCCAGGTCCATATCCCACCAAAAAGCCAAAGCAAAGGATGCAGACAGACACCTGCCTGCTGCCATCATGGATGATCCCATTCTCAGCTTGGGACTTGCCAAAAATCCCCAAAACACCACAGAAAAACCCCCAACAGTGCCCAGGTCACCACTTCTTAGGTGTTGCTCATGACAACTATCACATCAGGTCTGACTGTGGCTCTGGGGCCTTGCACATCATATTTTCAGCTGAGGGCTTCCAGCCAAACCCAAGAACACTTCTGGTCCCCACTGCTGAATTCCAGCAGCTTTCTGTGAAGCAGGGAGATGCTCTGCAGAGCCCTCTCAAGCACTGCAGAGAAGTAGTACTGCTGCTGCACCTGCTCTCTAGGCCAGATAAATCCCTCTAATCACTATGTAAATCTGCAGTTAAGACCCTTAAAGCACAACTGCTTCATGCTTCCCTAATCCTCTTGCTCCACCACCTCTCCACAGCAGCCACCAGATACTCTGCCTGGCCAGAAGGCTGACCTTTGTAAAGGCATCCTGGGCTTTCAAAGTGACACCACCAGTCTGGAAGAGCAGCTCAGTCCCAAAGCCATCCCAAGCACAGCCAGACTTGGCAGACCCATTCCCACACAAGGCTGGCAAGTTACACTGCCATCCTGGGATGGCTGTGAGGAGGGTGAGCTCTGCAGGACATCCCCAACAGGCACTGACCAAATCACATCTGTCAGGCTCTTGCAAATCAGCAGACACATGCAGCCATACCTGCAGATCATTCACTTGGCAGAAGTCCTTAATTTCAGCCAGGAGAGGGGCCAACATGATGGATTTTGCTTCTGATACACCATCAATTCTCTTCATGTTCTCAACAGTCGTGGGCCTGGTTCAGGATGAATAAGACACCATGGCAGAGCCATGACTTCAAACTCTCATTACTCTACCTTCATCATCTCTGCAACCAATTAAAATCACTGTGCATTTCTCTACCATGCAGCTGGGCACAGCAACACCTCTGCCTTTGCTGCCTCACACTGCAGAGCATTAGGCACACATCTGCCTGGCTTGCTTTTACTTGCCAAGAGCATGTAAGTCCTGGTGTCATCCAGAGTAACATAGTGCACGTTCCAGACATCACATCTCATGGCTTTCAGTGGCTGGGAAAGGCACTCCAGAGGGATTACCCAACTAAGCTGCCCACAGCACCTTCTCATGTGAGGAAAACCAACCCCAGTCCCAAGGTTCTCCCATCCTTCCATAGCTGTGAGAGCAATGCTAAGTTGTGCTTATTGTTCTACACTCCAGAGCTACCCATGCAAGGTCAGGGACAGCTCCTGATCCTTACCAGGAGCCAGGCACACTGAAATGATTCACACACACTGGGGAAGTGGTTAGTAAAAACACCACACCCCTTCACCCTCTGGCTGGGGCATCTGGCAGGAGCTCTGGCTACCAAGACAGGCCGTGTAGGCACAGGGGGGTTTGAACAGAAACTGGGATGAAGCAGCAAATCTGATGTCAGTAACTATTTAACTGACAGCAGGAAGAGAGCTGCTGCTCTGCAGGGAGGTGTGATCTCCCAGCAGCAGCAGAAAGGGCTTTACAGCTTGGCTGGCAGCCGCCTCGGTCCGTGCAACACGTGTGCCTGCTGGCTTTACCTGGCTCGGGTCATCTCCACCAGGATCTTGTTGGTTGCCAGGACAGCTGGAGGAACTTCCTTCTCATTAGCTACCTTCTGCCTAGCAGTCAGCAGCCTGCTGTACAGAGCAGCCTGTGAAGAACAGAGCCAAACGCTCATGAAGCAGCTCTAGAGCCTTTGCACAGGTAAAATTAACAAGAGGAAACCATGTAACCTGCCTGGTCTTTACACTAACACACAGACCAGGCTACCCATTAACCCATCTTAACATACTGAAATCCTCTTCTAGGACTTCTATTCATGATACCTTTGCAATATTAAGAGCCTCCCTTTCCCCAGAGCTCACCTCTAGCTCTTTCTCTCGGGATGAAGCAGCAGGTTCTGGGGGCTTGGAAGGAGATCTCACAGGGGAGTGCTTGGCAACACTAAAACAATAATCAAGAAGAGTCAAACAAGTCCTGGGACTGAGCAATAACTTCACCCCTTCTGCTGCCCCCCCCCAGCTAACAGTGCTGGCCAGAGAGGGGACTGATCAGTAACCTCACCAGCAGCAGTGACAAGGACACAGCTGCTGTGCTGCAAGCAGAAATAGCTGGTGTTACCACTCAGCACACCTGCCCTGACAGCAGCCCCACAGCCACCGGTCCCGGGGCACCTGTATCTAGGGACAGTGACCCCTAACGACACTGCTGTGACTACACTGCAACAGCTGCGGGCAGACAAGCTGGAGTCAAAGCATCCTTTCCTAAGGAAACTGAAGGAACTCTTGCTATGGAGTGTAGCTGTCCCTACAATCACTCGTCTTTACACAGCCACAGTGGTGATTCATCAGCCCAAGTGACACAGCCTGTTCTCCTGCCATCCTGCAGCACCAGGCTGCTCACCTGAAGGAGAAGTGGAACTGGTTTCATCTGGGGTGCCACTCGAGCCAGGAACACACATTCCTTATGTCTGCTTTCTGCAGAGAGCTCCTTTTATTTCTTTTGACCTCAGGGAGCCTCAAACTTCATCTCTGTCTTCTCCAGGCTAGTAGAGAAAGGCAGAACCCATGCTGGCTGCCAGCCCCTGCACAAGGCATGGCACTGCTCCTCCCAGCTTTCAGAGCAGCCACAGCCTCCCCACTCGTTTGCCTGGGCTGCACTCACACTGCCCAAGCCCAGCTATTCTCCCTTTTTTATTTTCAATCATCACAAGTTAAAAACCCATCAGTATCAACCATCACACAGCAGGCAGCAACCACCACAGGCCCAAAGCAGCCACTCTGAACCTGCTATTGCTTCGTTTTATCAGCACCAGCTATTTTTTTCTTGCTATTGAATTTGAATTCAATCACAGAATCAGAGGGGTTGGAAGGGACCTCAGGAGATCACTGAGTCCAACCCCCTGCCAAAATGCTAGTGAGAAAGCCCACACCTCAATCAGTACAACCTGCCCGTGACACACGACGAGTACAATGGAATAAAAGACACCTTGCCTCAAACACCACAAAGCCTGGGAAGGGTTGTGCTACCTCAGTGCCTTGATACATGACACAGCACACCACAGGTTTGCAGTGCCTGGTGTTCCAAGAGATATTTTCACCCAACATTTGCATGGTCGATTCGCCAAGGAGAGTTTAAGGATGGTTCTACAACCAACAGCCCTGTTCAGAAATGAGGTAATTCCATTTTCACTTCAAAAGCCATACCTCTTGGGCATGCTACTGCTCCTTGGAGGGGTTGTGACTTTTCTCTCACAGGAGAACATCTCGTACAAGGACATCTGGACAGGAAAAGAAACAAGCTCTGATTTACCAGTCTTCCCACTGAGGTTGCCATTGCAGCAAACCCCTTCATTTGCCAGAGTAAACATGCCAGGAAGGTGTTTTTTTCCCCAAGCAGAGCAAAGAAGGGATGACAGAGCACAAGAGGAGCTGTGCTTCCACAGACCTGCTTGACCGGTGACTGCGCTGGGCCTTTGGCGTCTCGGGAACGTTGAGGTGAGATCACAGGTGAGGGTCTACTGCTGTGATAAGACAAGGATCTCAGAGCAGACCAAGACATTTCAAAGCAGTTTGCTAAGTGAACTGCTTTTAACTGAGTTGTCTTTGGCAACTCAGGAATTCTCATCAGTTATTATAATTGCCATCCTTAGGAAAAGCCACCGGGAGCTTCAAAGCATCACAACCTCCACCTGAGCAGACACCCATCTTGTCTTACTGAAGGGAAATAAGGTTTTGCCTGACAAAAATGGGGTTTGTGGCAACACTTGCTCAAGGTTCAGTTTTAAAGCTGTGATCTCTGGAGAAAGCCTCTGAGTGCCAACCTCCCCGTGCACACTCAGCGTGCAGATCCGCTGCTGCTCTCCATTTCATAGAAGTACTTTTCTTCCTTCTCAGACCTGCAGCCAGTAGCTGCAAGAGCCACAACAGCAGGATATTACCAGACAAAAGAGAATTGCTACTTAATCATCACTCAATTTACTGGGTTTTCTTTCAACATTAAGACAATCTAGACATCAGAAGAGGCTCCCAAGGCCAGCGCTGAAGAGCTTTTGAATACAATTTCTTGTCATAACAAAGCTCTGCAACCTCTGGTTCATTATCTTTCACTTGGAAAGGGTCAGAGAGAGTCTTTGTCAAGACCATCACTTGTCATTAAATATAACCAGAAGCAGAAGATTACAAGCAGAGCTACCCATGCTTTTTTCCCTTAGAGCTATATGCTCTGACAGCAAATACCTGAGCACATCTGAAAAAGCACCCCACTTGTGCAGACACATTCACTGAGACTTTAAATCATTGACATTTCCCACCAAGAAACACAGCAACTCTTACCCAGCACTGCCCAATCGACTCCTGTTCAAAAAGAGCCTCTTCTGTTTCAGGCTCAGCTTTGAACTCATGAAAGAGCAGCTCCAGTGTGTAACTGGGCAAAGAAGTTCTTAGCTGCTCTATCGAAACCTCAGGGTTCAACTCATGGGTGTGAGGAGCAACAGAAACCCTGAGAGATCTGGCACTACTGCTTGCCTTTGGCTGATGACTTTCTCCTTGAGGATGCAGCACCACAACGTGCTTGCATCAACGACCCAGAGTCGCTGATCAAGATGCTCTTTCTGACTGGCCACAGCCAGTCAGAACCACACTGCTGCTACACCTCCCCACTACACACCCCAGTTCAGCACCTGACGAGCTCCAGGGCAAGAGGCACGGTCAGACTGAAGCTGCGAGTCACACGCTCTCTGCAGAGCCACAACACATCACCTTTCATACCAGCAGTGGACAGAGGTGTCCATCCAGGCACCCACTTGGGTTTGGTGTTACCATCCTACCTAAGGCAAAGCTTTGGCTGGAAAAACCAAGCCCAGGAAGCCTCCTGTGCCACCTCACCATCTCCAGAAGCAGGCTACAGAAAGGCACCAAGCCTCCAGAGCACGTGTGTACTACAGTTACCTTCTAGGAGTTTTCTGCAGATTAAGGTCTTCACTGGACTGTAACAGAAGACTTGGATTTGAAGCAGATCCAGCTTTCTGCAGCCAGTTCCTACCCTGTAAGGAACACATCAGGTGGCTTAGCTAGGGCTCAGAGCAGCTCTGTTTGAGGGGTGGTTTCCTGTCACAGTACCTTCTGGGTAAGCACACACGTGGTCACAAACTTGTTATGCCCAGAGACTTCTCTGAGGAATCCCTCCAACAGCAGCTGCTGGCAGAGCAGCTTCCACCAGCTCTCTGGCCAGTCTTTCCCGCTGCCAAAGAGAGGGTGTTTGCGGTACCTGTCCGGCAGGCGCTGAGAGTACTGAAATCATGGGAGGAGTCTGTCAGGCTTCCCCAGCCCTTGAGAGACAGTTCCACATACAACCAGCATTCAACACCCGAGATGCACAGAGCATGCCCTCCAGAACACTGCTCCACAGAAGAGCTTGAATCACAGAATGACAAGGCTGGAAAAGGAAACCAAAGCTCCAGCCTGAAGAGCTTTAGAATCAATGCTGAATACCTGGGCTGGCATTCAGAGCTTGGACAGACACATACCAAAACCCTACCCAACACCACCCCCAGAACACAGGGCAGCTCCACGAGAGGCAAACAGAAACCATTCCTCAGCTGGGTTCTGGGGCCACAGAGAGCAGAACATCGTGCTCTGCAGGAAGGAACACAGCACCAAGATGGACAGAAACTGTCCCCTGGCTGTGGGCACTCAGAATAAAATACAAGGTGCCCAGGAGGGTCAGTATTTTATGGCTGTGGCCTTCAGAGACAACAGTCTTGTCTGCTGCACAGGAAGTGCTGATGAGCAGCTTCAGAAGGTTTAGACCAACTCCCTACACACGCCCCCACGTACAGCCATTTCCATGTTGTATGTGAACCTATGGCTTGGTGTACCCCTGCAGAGGGACACTGCCACAGCCCCTCCACTCTCAGAACTCAGGAATGTTTAGCATCACTTACAGACCCTCGGAGAAACAGAATAGGCATTTTAGTTCCAAACTTCTCTTCCAAGGCACTGACTGCAGAGAGCAGCTGATAGGATTGCTTCCCAAAATCCTGTAAGTCACCTTGTGTTTCGCTGGGGGCAGTAAAGCAACAGGCCCTAAAACACACAGAGAAGAGCAAGTTCAATGCACACGCAAACCAAATGCCATCCCCTTCCTTCAAGTGTGTCCTGACAAGTGATAACTAAATAATACACACAGAGTTACCTGAACATAGACAAATGAATGTGTTAACATTAAAAAATAGGCCTGCAAACACGATACCAAGGGAAGGACAAATCACAGCTCCCCACTCCAACAATAAGCAGTGCTGCAGGGTGCCTGCTGTGACCAAGCACTGCCTCAGCTATCTCTTCAATTCAGTGACTGCTGTATTTTAGGGTGGTGGGGCTCTGGCAGAGAAGGGGCAGGGAGAAGCTCCCCCCAGCCCCACAGAGCCAACCCCAGCCGGGCTCAAGGCCGGAGCCGCCGCTGGCCAAGGCCGAGCCCGTCAGCGCCGGTCACAGGCCGCTGGGAACCACCCTGAGGAGAAACAACCAACAGCGGCCGCTTTGTGCCCCAGGGAAGGGAGTGAGAAGGTGGGAGAGGCTCTGCAGGCACCAAGGCCAGGGGAGAAGCAGAGAGAGAAAGATGCCCCTACACTATGTGCAGTGCCATCAGTCAGAGTGTCTGTCCTTTAGCCCGTGCTGAGCCTGTCCTGCCCGTGAGGCTGATTGGGGAATGGTCTCTCCCTGCCCTTATCTCCACTCCTGAGCCTCTCAGCATCTATTGCCTCCCCTGCCCAGCTGAGCAGGGCACTGACAGAGCAGCTTTGGTGGGTACCCACCCTGCAGCCAGGGCCAAACCACCACAACTGCTTTAGGCACACGTGACACTTCTTCAATTGCACCTATTAGCAAAGAGATTGCCACCTGTTTTTTTGGGAAAACCCAGAAGGAAAAAGCAACCCCATTAAAAGACTTTCTAGGGCTTCTTAATGCTTTTGTTACTGACAGGCAAAGAAAGTGGTGATCCCTGCCAGTAACTCTAAGTAGGATGAAAAGGACAATGATCTATTTGCAATGACTGCAGCTCTGCAGCACCCACTGATTATGCAGCTCTTCACTGGCACAGCAACAAAGCCTGGAATGAGCTCTCCAATTCTCCTCCTGTGTTTCAGCAGAGGCCAGGCAAAGATCTCTTAATTCCCGAGTATACACAAAGCCAACACGCTTCCAGAAAGCCACACAGCATGAACATACTGTCTCTGATCAGGAAGCACCATGCTGCCAGCAGCAGGGGGGAATCCTTCATCATAACCTCAGGGGAAGCACCTACACATGCACAGGGAAGACCAAGGAAGGTGTTTCACCTCATACCCACGCGACTATGGAGCCACTGGCTGCCCTTCAGCCCATCTATGCTACTACTAGCAAGGTTAAATCACCTTATGCTCTAATGGGAGAACAGCTGCCTTAATGCTCAGACCATTTAACTCAGGTGCTATCATGTTCCAAAGGTTTTCTTGTGGGATTAATAACCTACCAGGACTTCAACTGATGAACAAAAGCATATTTCCCAGTTTGAGTCCACTGATTCCCTCACAGGCTTTCCCATAGCCTAACTTGGAAATTAGAAGCTGCCTCGTGGCTTGCTGAACATTTTAGAAGAGGCAGTTGTGCCAAGCTAAACTTCAGGATGAACATCTGCAGAGTAAGTCAATTCCAGGCCACTTGTCTCTTAAGTCAGCCAGTGAGAACGTAACCTCTTGTGTCAGGGAAGAAGGCTTACCTGGACCTGCAGTTATCACAGCATTCTTCTGTGCCCATGATGCCAGAGGAAGCCTTCCGGAGCTGTTTGTCTTCAAAATGAGACAGGATGATTCTGCTCAAGGGAATGTGGGAACTAAATCAAACACCAAGAGCTTACACACTGAATCTACTGCAGAAAGGAGATCTGGAATCAGCATCGCTAATTAATTCATCAGGGAGCCAATTATTTGCCCCGACCCCTCTACAGAAAAAGGGCTTTTTTAAATGTAACTGGGGATACTTGAGGTGTCTGTATGAACATGCTGAAGGGTGTACCTGATACCACTGTTCAGCCTCACACACGCTGGCAGAACACGCTGCAGTTACCAGATGTGTAGCTGTGACCGAGTCTGTTGCTCAGAGCCAGCTGGAAGGACAAAGGGCAGCTCAGCTTCCAGCACTCACCTCCTCCTGCAGCTGTCTGACACCAGGTACCGCTCCATCTTGGCCAGCATGGTCAGCTTGTACAGCCGGAACCTCTCGCTTTTGATCTCCATCAGAAGATGCCTGTCAGTCAAGAGGCAGAGTGGAGACCCTGAGATGCTGACCACTATTCCCTGCTCCCCTTCAACAGGCACCCACCTCAATCATCAGAAACCCAGAGAAAACACCCTACTACAGCCAGATCCAAACTGCTTGCCTCTTCCTCCACAACCGGGATCCTCACAGCGCAGGGCAGACACTGAGCAGCACCTTACTAACACGTTCCTCACTGTGACTGCTGTGCCAAGCAGGGCAGGAGAGGTAGAAAGCTTCCAACCTCACTAAGCCTCAGGAATCCACACCAAAAGGCACCCAGGCACACTGCTGGCTTGTGTTCAGTCACAGTCACCCAACAGCCCCAGGTCCTTCTCCCCAGCAGCTCTCCAGCTGCTCTGCCCCAGCCTGTAGCGCTGCTGGGGGGGTTATGTCCCATGTGCAGCACTCTGCACTTGGCCTTGTTAAACCTCATCCCATTGGTCTCAGCCCATGGATCCAGCCTGTCCCAACCCCTCTGAAGAGCCTCCCTACCCTCAGGCAGATTGACACTTAGTGATCCCAGCTCAGTGTCATCCACAAACTTACTGAGGGAACATTTGATCCCTTCATCCAGGTCACTGATAAAGACACTGAACAGGACCAGCCCCAGGACCGAGCCCTGGGGAACACCACTGGTGACTGGCCTCCAGCTGGATTTAGCTCCATTCACCACAACTCTCTGGGCCCAACCACCCCAAAGCATCTTCAGAAAGCATCACCAGAACAAGAACGTTCGTGCCCTTACAGATCATCTTCTAGTAAAGTATGGCACGCTGAGGTCTGCACGTGTGCAGGGCAGGACTCTGAACCACCCTGAAAATAGGTTAGTGGCCTCTGAAACCAAACCCACCCTCCCTTTCGGTATGCTCTGCCTACCCAAAGCAGTGATCGGCACGGTCACTCACCTGTTAAAAGCCAGGTCTGTCCCGGTCCACAAGACGTGGCAGGCAGCAGGGAGCCCATCGCGACCAGCCCTCCCAATCTCCTGGTAGTAGGACTCCATCTCCTTGGGGGCCCCGTAGTGGATCACCAGCCGGACGTCGGCCTTGTTGATGCCCATCCCGAAGGCCACGGTCGCCACCACGCACTGCGCACAGGGGGCAGGCGCTGACCCCCTGCGCCCCGCGGGCACGCTCTGCCCTGCGGACCCCAAACTCAGCCTGAACTACAGCTGCACCCCGCCCAGCCCAGCCTGCACACAGCCAGGCTGTGTGGCCTGGCTTCCGTCAGAGGATGAGCACGGGATTTTAAGTGTGGGAGCAGCGCTGCTCTGTGCTAGTGTTTTCAAGCAGTCCTGCTCCACAGGCACAAAAATCAATAGCCAAGAGGAACACAAGAAGCCCTGGGATAACTCTCTGCCTGCTTAGCTGCAGGAGGAAGAAAGCAGCTCACAGAACCAGTGATGATAGCGTTCCCCCCTGCCAGCCCCACTGTTTCCCTCAGGTGCTACTCACTTCTCAAAGCCTTAAAGGAACTGGAAGCATAAGCCAGGAACTCTATTAGTGTCAGCACGGACCAGCAATTCCCTTGGCCCAGAACTGAAGACAGCTAGTAAATGCACAGTGATGTTCCCAAACCCCTTTCCCCACCAGAAACTCCACAATTATAAACAGGACCAATGGATGTAGTTTCCTCCCTACCTGGATTTCATCCCTCATGAACTGGTGATGGACTCTCCTCCTCTGCTCGATCCCCAGCCCAGCGTGGTATGCACCGCAGGCCACCTGGAGCGTACCCAGTTCAGACACAACCTGATCCGTGGCCTTTCTTGAAGGGCAGTAGATGATAGTGGGGCCTTCAAACTCATACACAGAACTGCTATAAATAGCAACATGTCAAGACACGGACCAGAAGCCGCCTTCCTGCACCTAGTCCAACCCAAACTAGCTGAAAAGGCAAGGCAACTTTTCCAGCAACCTTTCTTGATGCCTTAGAAACTCAGGCTGGTATTAGCTCGTCCACTCGTACGTGTGTTAACTGCCAGGGCTGTTCCTCCAGGAGGGACGTTTGCTGCTCTTGAGGTTATTTTGCAAAATGCAGGGGGTTTTGGTTTCTGTAGAAGCACCAGGATAAGGTCTCCCAATTCCCTTACGGTCACCAGGAAATGTGCTTTGACAGCTGTCACTTTGAAAGGCCAACATTTCCAGAGCATGATACAGCTGAGTTGTGAAATTCAGGGATATGGCCAGAGAGGCACACACTGTAGCTTGCCACAAGAACAGGGCCAGAACAGGTACACCGCCAGGTCTGCTAAGCAGACTAGCACTGCAGTTGTTTTGCTCAGGTCAGCTTTATTAGAGGATAACCTTACTGCAGATTTAGAATGGAATCACATTTTGTGCAATACCATTTGTACAGTTACCCACCAGCCAATCCCATCCCAATCAGGCTGGACAGTTGCCTGGGGGAGAAGGACCTGGGGGTGAAGATGGTCTCTTCAGCCAGGGGACAGGACAAGGGGGAATGGCCTCAAGCTGTGCCAGGGCAGGGTCAGCTCAGATGGGAGGGGTTCAAAAGCTGTGTGGATGAAGTGCTGAAGGACAGATCGAGAGGTGGCTGGGCAGGGTCAGCCTGTGGCTGGACTCCATGACCTAAAGGGTCTCTTCCAACCTGAGTGATTCTATATTAGGAGGAGCAGCTGAGGGAACTGGGGCTGTTTAGTCTGGAGAAGGGGAGGTTGAGGAGAGACCTTATTGCTCTCTACAACTACCTGAAGGGAGTATGTGGAGAGGTGGTGGCCTCTTCTCCATAGGAAGAGATAAAACTATAGAGAAAGCCCAGGTTTCCCACCCAGTCGGTTTAAGAGTGCTACCAATTCTTAATACACACTGCCAAAACACCAGAGCACAGCTGAGGGAGCAGTGAGACGAGGGGTCAGTCCTTACCTTCCCTTCCTAGTCAGGAACTGCTTCAAATCCCTGAGGATATCTCCGCTCTGTTGCCCGACTCCCAGGAACAGGTTGGGCCTGTCGAAGCTCGTACAGGTGACCTGGGGGCTCTCCAGGTTCAGGCAGCTTGCGATGTCCTCTCTGATCGATGGGCTGGCAGTTGCTGTTAAGGCAACGATGGGAACCTGCCACAAAAGAGTAGAAAGAAAAAGTCTCAGGGTTTGGGGGTTTTAACTAAAAAAGAAAAGCTCAAATGGCACAAACAGGCACGTCAGTCTGGTCAGGATCACTGGATCTGCTCAGCTCTTTGAAAGGGACTATCTGGCTTCCAGAGCTTTGGGCTACGCTGTTCAGGAAAGCAGAGAGGGACAGAACACTGGGGTTTATCCTGAACAGGTCCTTTATTTCCTTACATCTTCAAAGAGTCTACAGTAACTGTCTCACATGGTTGCCTAAATTTAAGGAGCACAGTATGAGACTCCCAAGAGCAGCACGTAAACTTCAGGTGTAAATTTTCAAGCTTACCTGATAAATGCTTGTGGAATCTCTAGAAACCACAGTGGTTTGTTCTCACAAGCCAGTTCAAACAAAGTCCTCAATACTAAACCAGGAACCCAGGGTCATCATCTCCTACAGCATTAGGATCCAGAAGCTTCTAGCAGTCCAGGTTTAGAACACCCTTTGAGCATTTGGAAAGCTCAGTCACTGACAGGGACTGCCTAACTCCAGACCAGCACAGTACGTACACCCAGAGAGCAACATCAGGAGAGGGATACTTCAAACTACCACAGGGAAGGAGCCAGCGCCCTTCCCCTGTGCTGGGAATGAAAGGTACCAGCCCTCACCGAAGGCAGGGCTTCCTTCAGGGAGCCCAGGCGCCTGAAGGAACCCCTGAAGTCGTGTCCCCACTCGGACACGCAGTGAGCTTCATCCACAGCGACGAGGGTGATCCCTGCGGGCACAAGGGACAGGCACGTTAGCGCCACGCAGGAGAGCGGCAGCCACAGCCACCCCACATCGCCCCTTCCAAGCTCTCAGGAGGGGGCACCAGCAGTCCTGCTTCACTTCCTTTGTTGCAGGAGTATCTCCTGCTGTACTGACCCCACAGCTTTGTGTTTATAATGAACCCTTCTGTAAGAAGGCACAGGAGATTGGAGAGACTTCCTTCACCACCAGCTCCGGCAGGTCTTTTCCAACCTGGTGATTCTGTGATCTCCCTAGGTAGCCCTCTGCCTACAGCACTGGACATACAGCTGCTTCATGAAGAGACATCCTGCAGATGAGGCACCTCAAGTGCCCCCTGTGACAAGGGGCTCGCTGCTGTGTGACAGTCAGTGAGAACCTTTAAGATGCACTCGGGTTCCAAAACACAACTCCATTGTTAGATTCCAGAAAGATCAGATCAGAGCACCTGGAAGGCTAACAATCTTTGGTGACATGTTTTGCTTCCCACAATTTAAAGGCCAGTGTTTTAGCACCTCTGTTCCCAGTAGCTTGCCCAGCCTTCCCACGTCCCACCCACTCTACAGACACTCCCCATGCGTGACAGGACCCCCCAGCACCGTTTCCTGGCAGTCACTGCACCAGCCCCTGAGCTCTCCAGTGGCAAGAAACCCATGGAAAATCTTCAAGCATTACAAGAAGTTAAAACCCAGTTATGAGTCACAGCTCCTAACAACTCATGCAGAACCTTATCCCCAACTTACCAATAGTCTGGTCAAGATCCTGAAGCAGCTGTAAGTTCCCTAAGCAGAACTCTGGAGTCATGTATATGACTCTGTAGCGACCCCTGAAACATGGGGAGAACACACTGTCACAGAGGGAAAAACCCCAGACAACTCCACTGAAGGAAACAAGAGCATGACTGCCTAGGAGATGAAAGTGAGACCAAGTACAGACTTCTGGAGAAGGAGCAAGAGAAGAAGTGAAGACCACAGAACACATCTCAGAGCAGTAGGGAAGCAGGGCAGTACACAGCATTACAGGAGAAGGGAAGAGTTTTGCTAGGCTTTAGAACAAGAAGGGACTGTTGGGATGCCTTGGTGATAAATACAGGTCTGAGGCTTGGTAAAATCACAGATAAACCACAACAAAGCTGAGTCAAGAAGCCCCAGCTCCCCAGCTAGAAGCTACAAGGGGGTGGGCTCTGCCTGGGTGAACGCAAGTGGTGTCACCAACTGCCTTGTCCCACATCTGAGCCAAAAAAACCAACCAAGGCTTTCCCCTGTGCCAGATCAGGGAGACAGCCCACCCCAACCTCCCTGTGCCAGAGCCAGCAGCCCCAGGGAGCTCGGGACTTACGCTTTGATGCCTTCGGTGATGTTTCTGCATGACTGAGCAGAACCCAGCAGGCAAGCTGGAATCTCTGACATGCTGGGGAGAGAAAAGGCACAGTCACAAACTGGTTTGCCCTCAGAGCTCTGTGCCTCAGCTTGCAGCTTACGCCAGCACTTCATAAAGGAAGTTCAAGCTACCAGGTGAGAGGATTTTCATGGGAAAACCTTTCCAAAGCAAGCAGTCAGCAGCTATACCAAAGGCTCTCCCACTTCCCTCAAGCTGTCCCACACACATCCCCCAATTAGAGCAGCAAGGGATCAGAGAGATGACTATTCTCCTCCCACAGCTCAGAGGTGTTCCTTGAGAAACACAGGCTTTGCAGCTGGCACATGAAGAGCTCCTGTCTGAGGCTGCGACCTCAAACACCAAGAGGTGCCCCAGGCAGAACCCCTGGGTCTCCACAGACACAGCCACAGCTTCTTACCACCCTGCTGCTACTCACCTCAGCTGCAGCACCTGGTCCTCCATCAAGGAGATCAGAGGAGAGATGACAATTCCTGTACGTCCAGTGTAAACAGGAGGAAACTGGTAGCACAAGCTTTTCCCATACCCTTAAAGAGAAGGGGCAGAAGTGAAGCATCAGGCTTTCTATGGGGCCCTAACACACAGCCACAGACCTCTTCCAACACCTTGCTGAGCCCTACAAACAGAAATCAAAGCTGCTTCTGCTAGAGAAGGAACAAACACACAAGATAACAGTCAGCATCTACTGGATGCCCTTCCCTCCCCCGAGGACAGGGACAAAGGCCAGGGCAGAAGCATGAGCAGCCAGCACAGCTGGCTCAGACAGACAGAGTTTCCATCAGGGCCCCCTGCTCTCCAGAGCCACACAGACAGTCTCCAAGGTGGGAGTCCCACTCTCCCCAAAAAGGAAAAAGGTTTTTTTGCTGCTTCTTGGGATGTAATGGTAACTTACCGGTTGCCATGACAACAAGATTATCTCTTCTGTCTTCTAAAACAGACCTGATCACTTTCCACTGGACCCTTGGAATTAAAGGGGGACATTTTAGCTTTGCCACCACACATCACAGGTCAGTCCTGTGAAACTGCACATTCAGTTGAACTTCAGGTCACAGGATCCCCTGGGCTGCCCTGGAGTGCTGTCCTCACCTGCTGCCACCACTCAAGCACCCCAAATACTGCAGGCAGTCCCACCAGCGCTGCAGGGGGGATCTCTGGCAGGACTAAGGTGAGCACCACCTGATAGGGCCACTCACAGAACATCACAAAACAGACTGTGTCTCCCCCTACGTTAACAACCCACCCACAAGCACCGTGACACCTACAGCTATCTCCAAAACTAGAGCTACCCAACAGGACCTTGACCTTGCCAAACAGATTTCAGCCTTTTCTGGTCTTGCAGGTACATACAACCACGGTGGCAGGACCACAGTTATGGGTGCCTGCAAGGCCACAAAAGGATGAAACCCTCCCACCCCCATTCCTAAAAGTTCACTATTTTGATCTCTTCAGCAGTGTCTTCCACAGCAAGCTTTCTGCCACCACTCATCCAGAAAGATTTCACCCCATTTCCACCAAACTTAAGCTTGGCAGCACTGCCACTCGAGTACACACACACATGCTGCAAGGAGACTGTGCCCCAGCAGACAGAAGCCTGTCCCTCCTGGGAGCCACAGAGGCCACCCAGCCTCAGGGAGCTCCCCAAGCACAGAGCACCATCCGTGCGGTTCCCTGCTCACTGTTTAAGACACCTGGACTAGACCCAGCCCAATAAGGCTCTGATGGTGGGAGGGATGCCACCAGCAGAGCCAAGAAACCCATCCTCTACTGTCAGGGTACTGCAGCTAATACCCTGTAAGATGGACTTTGCCATCTTGCTGTGGCAAGGGCTGCTCTGCTTTCCCTGGGGATTCCGCACAGCTCCCAGTTTGTCACTGGTTTCTCCCGTTCAGCAGGGCTCAGGGCCCATGCCAGCTGCAGGCAGGGCAAGGGGTGAGCCCTGGGGCGCACGTGAACACAGCCACACTCACGGTCTGAAGGAAGAATGCCCAAAGCAGGCCTTGAGGCAGGCGACGTGGGTCTCCCCGGGCACCGGCAGCAACGGCTCTTCAGCGGGAGAGAGGGGGGTCAGAAACACAACAAACCACAACTCTTCCTGCCCTTCTACTGCATCAACCACACCACCCAGCTTAGCAGCCCACATTCTGCTTGAGAGGAGCAAGCAGCTCCATGCCTGGCCGAGGGGAGGCCCTTTGGTGGCAAGGTGCACAGCCAGGGAGGACGCTGACACACCGTGAAGGCCTAAACGAGCCCGTGTGTATTCCACCTCACACCTCAGCTCCTCCTCCCCACTTGGTCTGTCTCCGTGGGCCCAGCTCCAAAACGTTAGCTCAGGATCAGCCTGAGACAGGATCTCCTGAAGACTGTACCACAGAGCAGCAGTCACAGCCCAACAGAACACCAGCGTGCACCAGCAGTACCAGCTTCTCCTCTGCTGTGTCCTCAATGACACCTGAATGACCTCCACATCCCCAGAGCATTTTTACTCCCCTTAAGCACATGTAACACCTACTGATGGTGGCAGAAGTCAGCTCTGTTTGCCAAGGACACTTTCAGCTTCCACCTCAACACACAGGTGAGTATTCCCTTCAAAACCCAGGTGAGCTTTAACTCTCTGCTTCAAGGAACCAAGCACAAGCCACCACTGAGCTGCCACATCTGTTTCTGTTCACAGAGAATTTTAATTGAATCCTGCACTGTGAGTTTACAACATACCCCAAGATTCCTCCTCCTCTTCCTCAACACCTTCATTCTCATCGCCATCCGGGGCCACGGTCAGTTCTGTGCCAGGAGCTTTCCTGTCTTTACTGGACTCTCTGTCGGTTACAGCTCCTCTGGAATCATCTACACCTTCTAGAGACTGGTAAGCCAGGAGAGAAAGTTATTTCTGAGGATGAAAGGGTAGACATGATCCATGTCTGACATAAGACACGATAAAGAGACACTTGAAGTTTAGTCTGTTTAGGGCAGAGGTTAGATCTATGGGCCCCCAGCATGAAGGAAAGCACAGTGGTCACACTACTCTGAGTAGCATTCAAGTTCCAAGAGCCCTTGGCTGGGTACTGTAACACCAGCTTTCTGGTGTTACTGGGGCTGGTGTCACTGGGGCTGCAGTGCCATCAGTCAGAGAGTGTCTGTCCTTTAGCCCGTGCTGAGCCTGTCCTGCCCGTGAGGCTGATTGGGGAATGGTCTCTCCCTGCCCTTATCTCCACTCCTGAGCCTCTCAGCATCTATTGCCTCCCCTGCCCAGCTGAGCAGGGCAGTGACAGAGCAGCTTTGGGGGGGGAGCCTGCCCTGCAGCCCAGGTCAAACCACCAGAGTGAGCAATACTGGTTTGCTTCATACGCCCTCCACTCAGCCGAACTGCCCCCCCTCATCACCACACAGTGAGGGCAGAACCCTGAGCACTCACTTTGAGCATCTCCATTTCCAGTTCCTCGTCGCTTTCAATGACACAGGAAACGTTGTGCTCCTTGTCTGTGCAGCACACCTCCTGAGGAAAGAGAGACTCCTCATGGGGCTGTGTCTCACACACAGCCCGTCACCCTTCCGCACGCGCAGCCGATGCTTCTGCCTCCTACCACAGTTACCTGAGGCTGCACCCAGCTCAGAAGCCTGCCCCTTGCAAGTGTCTTTAAAAACATTCCAACATAACATAGCCCTGTGACAGGAGACAGGGCCAGCAGCATCACCCCACACCCAAAGCACACTGGGGCATTACAACCCGATTCAGAGGCACCAGCCCTCATTCAGCACTCACTGGCACTGCTCTTCAGGTCCCTTAACAAGGGAATAACCTGCTTTCTAGTCATGACAGAGTTGGAGACACTGGAGCACAGAATCTGTCCCCATGCTGCAGGAAATTCTTCAAAAACCCATCAGCAACTGAAAGGGGAAGACTAATCAGATCCCATAGAGCTTCTGTATTCAGTGTGAATCCTCCAAAGCATGGAACTGAAGAGCAGCTCCACGCTCAGCTCCCTCCAGCCTGAACTGTCCCTTCCAGCCCAACTTACTGCTCTCTCATGACTATAACTTTTCCAAATCTTGGGAGAAATGAAGGATGAGATCACTTCCTCTGCTGAATGGCCACAATTAACCAGAGCTTTACCTCAGGCACAGCTTCGTCGCCCAGTTCTCTTGCAGCCTGCCACTCCAGGATCTGTAGTTCTTGCTCAGTAATGTCTAGTGACATGAAGTCATCTCTGTCTTTGTCCGTAGGGCTGGCTGCTGCAGCCCCATCTGCTACAGCAGCATTACCTCTCTCTGCCTCTTCTTCAGCTTCTCCGTCCCAGAGGCCAGCCAGTGTGGCATCAGAGCAGATGTTGAAGTCACCTTCGAGGTGTTTCACCAGTTCAGGCCCTTCACCTGCCTGTGCCCCTCCATTTGCTGACCCTGCTTCAGGGCTCCTTGGGGCTGCACCACAGCTCCTCTGCGCCACCGACGGGGAGCCCGCACCAAGCAGGGTGCTCCTGAGGGCACTGACCTTCTCCGACAGCTCAGCTAGTATTGCTGCAGCCCTGCAAGGCAGAACAAGGAAGCTCCTGTCCTTATCACAGTGATAAAGCAGTTACACCTTAGCCACAAGCACAGCTGAGCAGGCTGAAGCACTCTGGTTCTCCAGAGAGCATCTGTCAAGCAAGCACATGCAAAGGCTCACCACTCTCACTGCTGGCACCGTGTTCATGTGGGAGTCACAGCTCTTTGCACTAAGAAAAGCCTAAGAAGGCTCTGCAGGAAGCACCCTTTGTGCTACTGCCCCAGCCCACCCCTGCCCAGAGAGCCCAGGGGGCCCAGCCCACCCCCGCCCAGGGGGCCCCAGCCCACCCCTGCCCAGGGGGCCCAGGGGGCCCCAGCCCACCCCCGCCCAGGGGGCCCCAGCCCACCCCTGCCAGTGCTCCTGCTGCCCAGCAGAGTCGGGGATGCGATGGGCCAAGGCCATGATGTCTTCAGCCAGCGCAGCCAAGCGCTGCTTCACGCCTCCTGGCCACACGTCACCTGGGGGAAGTGCCACCAGAGTGATTATTTCACACTGAGGTCTCACACCTGTACACAAGTGAGCTGCATTCAAGTAACCACGTTTCTACAAGACCCACAGCCCTCTCCAGCACTCAGAAGCCATGTCCCAGGAAGCAGGCCGAGCCCTCCTGCACTACAGCCTTTTCTCTCTTCAGTGGCCTGTTACATGTGCTCAGGGAAAAGGGATCCAGAACAGGACCATCACAAAGCAATCCCTCCCCAGTACATCCTCCAGCTTCCAGGGAAGAGCTGCCAACACAGACATGCTGACTAAACCAGAAACCTGCACCAGGTGTTAAGGGGAGAGCACTGCCACTTCTCTCTTGGCTGGATTCAGCCAGCACAAGAAGCACACAAACCCACTCCACCTCTTTCAACCATGAGCCACAGCCAATACCTCCTCTCCTCTATGAAGCATGGAACTGAACAACATCTAAGATTTTAGAATCCTTCCCTAATCAAGTGTTTAATGCTGAGCTGCTCTAAAATATTTGGGTCCTATTTATACTCCTTGGGAAAGAGGTTACTTCACAACACCTACTTCTTTGTGGTCTTTTTCTTTTTAAGCTGGATTTTGGTCCCTGCATCAGCAGAACTGATATGAACTCAGTGAAGTGTTTCCTCAAGCTAACTGGAATGCCAGCAGGGATTCATCCTACCTCTGCACACAGTGGAAACAAACAACTTATAACATGGCTGTGTTCCTACATCACTGTGGAAATTAGTTACACAGGGAGGTGTAACCCCAGCCATCCAAAGAACCTGCTCACTCTGGGAGCCACCTCTAAATTGCCAAGACAATCCTGACACAAAAGCCCCTGTTGGGCAAGAAAACATTCCATTGTGTGTTGAATAAATTCCTTGGGCTTGAGTATCTGATTCACCTCTTCTTCCACTGAACCACTTCTGGTCACCACTGTTCATGTTTTTCAGCTTTTGATAAACGATGAAGCCAGCCTGCAAAATAAAGGGGAAAAAATAGTAACCACCCTCCCAAATGAACTAACTCAGCCCACAGCATGAGTACCTGGGGGACAGCAAGGTCTGAGCCCGTGGCCCACGCCGCAGCACGGGCGGAGGTCTGCTAGGGGCATCCAGCATCACTAACACCTTACAGTTCACAGCGAGCAAAGCCCTGACCCCAGGGTTTCACCTGCTAGTGGGTACTCCTCTACAGACACCAGCACTACTACACAGCCAGTGGCAAACAGAGCTCTGAGCACGCTGCTCCCAGTCTCACCATCTGCCCCACCTCAGTCAGTGTTGTGCGTTGCTTCACTGCCATGCCACGTGCTCACCACTCCCCCTGGTATGAACACAAGTTCTAACAGGAAAATGCAGCCTAGAGCCAGGAATATGCTAATCAGGCTACACACATTGATGAAGCATCTTAAAGAGCAAGGAGAAAGAAACAAGTCACTTCTGGTGTCCTCCTGTGAGCTCTAAAAGGCAGGCTGGGGGAACAGAGCAGAGCAAGGAGGCAGCGCTGTGTGGAAGGAGCTGGCTATAGCAGCTGCACCAGCAGGAAAACCAGAGCTCCTTTCCTTACTGGTTTGGGTCTTCAGGTGCTAAATCCTCCACAGTTTTAGTTTAACTAAACCAGAATACACAACATTTCCCAAGGCAAAGAAAATCCCCAAAAACCAGACTGCTGTTCCACCCCCCCTTCCTCTGCCTAACTTTGTCACAGAAATGAGAGCCTAAGAAGGGGATTTGTTTTGTTGCCATGAAGAACAATTTCCTCCTGGGAAGCAGGCAGCACCCAACAGCATACTGGTAAATCCCTTGAGGTAACAGTGGGACAACCACGCTCTCTTCAGAAGAGTGAAGCAGCAGAGGTTTGTACAGAGCTACAAAGAACTGCTCTTCCTGGCAATCCATGATGTGGTCTGGCTCTGCTACTGGAGATTTTCTCTCTTCACAGTTGCTAATTAATTTCATCTCACACGTCACATTTAGCAGGACTTTGGCTCACAAGCAGCCCAAGAAAGTGGGCTAAAAATCCCAGCAGAAAACACATCCAAGAGTGCTAAGAAGCTGCAGTGAGCACCTGCAGACAAGGAGCCAGGAAGAGTTATCCACTCCACTTCCATGACTGGGTACTGCACTCAAACACACACCAGGCACGTTATGCTGATGTAGGATAGTCACCCTGTGACCTGTGAGGCTTCCTCCAAGCAGGCAGGCACAAATCCCACCCAACTGCTCCATGGAATCTCTCTGACTCCCCTGAGCTGACAGCGCGCAGCACGTCCCAGCAGACAGCACTCCCCAAGCAGAGAGCTGGTGCCTGGGGCACTGGGCACGGTCAGAGCACAGCAGAGCTTCCAGGAGCTCAGCTCTGTGAAGACACTTCCCTAAACAGGCAAGCCTTGCAACACTCTGAAACATGAAGAGGAAAGGACCTCACGAGAGGCTTGGGCTGCTGTGGAACAGGGTTCCTCTCCATCTGTCCCATCTTCTATGCAACACATTCACCACAAGAGATCTCAGCAAGAAGACAGGTTACTGAGCCAGGCAGAAGCAGCACCACCTCCAGCAGAGATGGTGTTACACAGCTCTGGGTGAAAACGGAGGTGTAAACACTTCAAGACAGACAAAGACTTGGACAGCAACCTACTTGGTGGTACCCCACACCCACAGCAGACCATTGGCTTCCTGCATTAAAACCAGCAGCTAACAGCACATCAGTGAAGGTACTAACACACACGGTGGAGCACCTCTTGTACTTACATAGGCATCTGTGGCTGCATACAGCTTCTGCTCCTCCTTGAGGGGAAACTTCTCCCAGTTGCTGCAGCGCACAGACTTGTCCTTCAGAAGCTGCTTGCCAAAGAGGTGCTTCACCAGGCCATTGAGGCTCCACACCTCCCTGCACTTCAGCTGGGAAAAGCAGGAGACAGAACCAAGGGGAAACAGAGGACTTGTTAAACAAGGGGAAAGCAATTGGACCCCACAGAACATCTCCCCACAGGTGGCAAAGTGTCCTTAATGCCTCAGTAGAGCTCAGGGTTACTAGGAGCAAAGCACTTGCTCAAAGGAGTAGGTCTTCCCCAGGCCTAGTTGTGCTCTCATCACATCCAAAGACAGTTTGACCATTCAAAAGCCAGGCTTCCCTGCCCTGAAACCCTCTCCTTGGGGGACATGCCTACGCTGCCCCCCTGGGAAGATGCACTGGGGCCAGATGAGTCCATGCAGCGTGAGGTGGTGCTGTCAGACCACCAAAGAACAGGCATTATCTGCACAACGTGGTCCCCAGATGATAAAAATCAGAGCCACAGGCTCAGACAGCAACCCCTCTCTCCTATGGGATCTTCCTTTTGGTTTTTGCCTGCCTGATTAGACAAGCTCAGTAACAGGCACCAGGAACTCATCCAATAGAAACAGTCAAGTCAGCCTGTGGTGTCTGTCATCCTCAGCAAGCTCCAAAGCCAGTGACAGGCCACACTGACCAGTGCTCAGGGTGCTGGGAAGCAGCTCAGCAGCAGACCCTATAAGTGACCCCCCAAAAACAGCCCCTTCCCATTGCTTTTGTTATCCTACTTGTCAATCACAGCTCCTACATGCTATTGTCTTACAGCCAGTCTGGGGAGCTTCAGACCACAAGGATCCAGGACTTGGGGAACACACAGAGCTGCTGAACCCACCAGCTGAGGTGCACCCTGACCAGCTTATCCCCTCAAATTTGGTATCAAACCTCCCCCAGCGATTCATTTGGCATTTCCCCAGCCACCTGCCTTGTGTAACACCATCACACAGAGCTCCACTCTTTGTTCTCTCAAGCTTCACTTTCAAGTCTATTTTTGGTCTGTTTTCTCTTTAGCAGAAGACTTTAAAGCTGCTACAGGAGCTCACACTGCTCATCTCCATAACAGAACTGTTCTGGAGCCAGATGCTGGGATTAGAACAAAAGCAGGGTTAAGTGGGGAGACTCTGAGTCTCAAAGGAAACAGCTCCTGTTTCTCCAGCACAGCTGTTTGATTTGTACAGCTTCCAACCCACCAGGAACTGAAACCTCAAGGTGCAGAGCGCTGCCCCAAACGCTGGTGACACATCTCCTTCCCATCTCCCACCCTGTGATTTCATTACACTGGGTACATCAAGCACCAGACAGAAAGATGTAAGCAGTGTTATTCCTGGGCACAAATCTTCACCTTCTACCAGGAAGCTCTGATTGTTACTGTTCTACCAAGCAGAAAATGCACAGATGAAGTTCACAATACGACCAGGTACAGGTAAGAGAGAGCCCTGTACACCCAAAGGGAGAGAAAGAGTCAGAATGATCTGGAAGGTAATGAAACTTTTGTTCTCTTCCCTCACAGGACCACATCCATCTCCCTACATCAAGTGATACACAAGGAAAGGCTGAGTGAGCTGGGGCTGTTCAGCCTGGAGAGAAGAGACTGAGAGGGGATCTGATCAATGGTTATCAATAGCTGAAGGGTGGGACACAGGGGGACATGGGCAGCCTCTGCTCAGTGTCTGTGGGGACAGGACAAGGGGCGATGGCCTCAAGTTGGAGCACAGGGAGTTCCCCCCCAATCTGGGGAAGAACTTCTTCCCAGTGAGGGTGAGGGAGCCCTGGGACAGGCTGCCCAGGGGGTGTGGAGTCTCCTTCCCTGGAGAGATTCCAGCCCTGTCTGGACACCGACCTGTGTGACCTGTCCTAGGGGCCCTGCTTTGGCAGGGGGTTGGACTCCATAAGCTCTGGAGGGCCCTTCCAACCCCTATGACTCTGTGACTCTGAGATGCATCCCAGCTGAATTAAAGCACCACAGCTTGCAAATGCAAGAGGTGAACAGGCCTGAAAAAGGACAAGTGCTGAAAGCCAGTGCTTCAGCCTGCAGATTTTGAGTTCTTTCAACTTCCTTTAAATTGGTTACAAAACATCTCTGCTTTATTCTACAGAACACATTTGCTGTTGGAATTGGGAGACAAGGAGACCTCCTTAGGCACAGCACAAGCCCAAGATTCCCTCCCACAGCAGGAGGAAGGGTTTAAATTTTACCTTCTCGTTCGCGACGTCAGCCAGCTCCACACAGCTCTGCAGCCTGACCCCAAAGTCACCCAGCAGCTTCCACTGGTCTCCCTCAATTCCTACACCAACCTTCTTAATCCTTTCATCTTCGAGCAGCCTTTTCAGTCCCTTGGGAAAACCTAAAATAGATTAAGCCCAAACATGAGAAACTGAACACTGCAAGATGCCAGGAAGTCTAACTGAAGTGACGAGACCCTAGAGCAAATCGTCAGAAGAACTGCAGCCTCCTCCCCTCAGCCTGCACATCTGGAAGCTTCTCTTCACATCTGCAACCGACCCAGACTCAGTCGGGTGCTTTTGTCTCCCCACAGGGGCATCACACCAGGCATCTGCCATTCTATCTGAAAGCCCACACCACAGAACACAGGTGTGAGGAACAACCAGCACAAGCACCAGCATTTCTTGAGGGATTGTGTCAGGGAAGCCAGGTTCAGGAGGAACCCAGCTTCAGGAGGAACCCAGCCTGGCAGGCTGAGGTGTGGTGCTTTTGGCACTCAAAACTTGTTATATGAGCAAGGAATTACATTTTAAACTGAATCACAGTATTCTTTCCCAGAGGGAAAAACCATCTTCAAGTAAGATTGTTCTGTCCCATTCAGACCCTGGAACAGGGTACCCCAGGCCCTGGGCTAAGAGCCCCCTGACTCACACCAGCAAGGCTCCAAGGCTCAGTCCTGTCAGTAGGGGGGAAAGGGGGCTGAGGGATGGGGTTTTACTGTCCAGGGTAGCAGGACGTGCCAGCTGCTGCCCAAGGCTTCAGTTGACATTTAATCCCATGAGCCAGAGGGCAACTCACACCCTAAGTGGGGAGAGGAGGAGGTGCAGTACCTGCCATTGAAGACACGTGGAACAAGTAACACTTCTCCTGGCTCACACAGACCTGGATGACAGCTACTTTTGCCACTTTTCCCTTGGTATATGATGGTGGCCACTCAATATCAAATCCAACAGCAGCCCCATCCCACAAACTCTGCCTGGAAAGAAACAGATGTTACTCACATTTAACTCTTCTGCCACGAGGATTTAACACAACAGTTTCAAGTCATCTCACACAGAGACTGCTCTGAGCATCTCAGCCAGAGCATCTTCCCTTTCATACACATGGGACACAAACCATTTGAAAGTCAAGACCTGAAGGATGTGAAATCCCTGCTGGTCCCAAGAGCCACAAGAAACCCCTGAAAGGCATTGCCTTGGCTCTTCCCACTGGCCCTGGGGCGCAGGGCTTTCCCAGCCGCGGCAGCAGAGTGCCCCATGGGACTTCCTGGTTCTGCCAGCTTCCACCTTCAAGATTGAACAGGTGCCAGCTGGAGCAGAGGAAGCTCCATGTGCACATAAGGAGGATCTTTGTCACTGAGAGGGTGAGGGAGCCCCGGGTCAGGCTGCCCAGAGAGGCTGGGGAGTGTCCACTGGGAACCACCCTGAGGAGAAACAACCAACAGCGGCCGCTTTGTGCCCCAGAGAAGGGAGTGAGAAGGTGGGAGAGGCTCTGCAGGCACCAAGGCCAGGGGAGAAGGAGGCAGGAGGAGAGAAAGATGCCCCTTTCTCTCCTCCTGCCTCCTCCTGTGTGCAGTGCCACCAGAGAGTGGCTGTCCTGCCCGTGAGGCTGATTGGGGAATGGTCTCTCCCTGCCCTCATCTCCACTCCTGAGCCTCTCAGCATCTATTGCCTCCCCTGCCCAGCTGAGCAGGGCAGTGACAGGGCAGCTTTGGGGGGAGCCTGCCCTGCAGCCCAGGTCAAACCACCAGAGGGGGAAACAGTAGCAACAGTAGTTAATAATAGTCCCTTGCATAAATAACTTTCTATCTTTTCTTCAGGCAAATAGTCCCCAGTTGTACATTAACAGATACACTTGAACCCTCACAGCCCCCCCTTCCCTGTGAGGTCAGCAGAGCTCTACTGCAAAAGGCAATGAGTTTCTGTTGGAGCCTTAACTGCTTCTGCTTAATGGCACTGCAAGGTTCAGTGATGGCCTCTCCTGAGGGCCAAATGGTGAGCTATTAACCAGGGAGCACAAGGCAAAGAGGCACCTCCAAACCCATGGCCACTGCAGGGACACTCAGGATCTCTTGGCCAGCGTGAGATACAGGCTCAGCTTGTGCTTGGAACCAGAGAGCAGCAGTTGCCACACAGAACACGACACAACCAGATGTTTTCTCCAGCTGAACTGCTGACCTCTGGACACACTGACTGCACAATCACACACACAGCCAGCCAGGAGACAGAGAGAAGAGCCAAGTTCTTGTCAGCAAGGACAAGGCCCTCCAAAAAACACCCTGCCAGACTCAGAGCTCCTACCTGATGTCTTCTGAGAGCAGGGAACAGTCTTTGGCTTCGTAGCTGTAGACGACGGAGCCGCGGAACTCCAGGAAGGGCAGCCCATCCTCCAGCAGGCTCCTCTGAACAGCAGGCTTCTGCCAGCCAACAGTGGGAAGAGCTCTGGTCACCAGGCACACCTGACCTTGCCACAGAGACATGGCAGCACCACAGCCACAGCAGGCAACACCAGCCCAGCATGGGCATCACCAGCCCTTACCGAAGCCTCCCGACACCCGGGGCCTGTACCACCATCAGCTAAGAGGGTGCCACCCCTCCCCTAAACACACCCCCTTAAACACACCCCCACTTCTTTGCTGAACTCTGAGCACACAGACTGAGGTCACACAGGGTGGATTTCCACCTCAGTTTAGTTCAGTTGGATTCTTCCCCACTGAAGAGGTTCTGCTGCTTCCCAAGCACGGGGCAGGGAGGGGGATGATCTGTTTTGGACAGAATCAAAACCAGCTCTCACTGCTTCAACTACTGGAGCATTCCACACCTCAAACTGAGGGAGAATATAGGAAAATGGACAATACTTTAGTAAAAACACCCTTGAACTAATTCAAGTTCTGGCAGGTCTGTAGGCAGGAGCTGTTGGCCCGTTTCTGCCAGGTGGCATTCCCACCCTGCCTGACACAGCCTGTGAGGAGCCCCGAGCTGTGCATCAACCCCAGGCACCTCACAGCACACCTCCTATTGCAAAGGACAGATCTCCTCCACCAAGTGATGGGCACTGCTTTACACACAGAAGCTTTACACACACCAGTTCAGGTGTAGTTGGCATTGCTCCCTCCCTTCAGACACGAGTTTAACTCAAGTTATTGACCTGTGAGCTTACTTGAACTGCAGAACTTCTGCTACCACTCACTGACCCAAAGCCTTCAGGGTGATCTGCCATATACAGGTAACAGCAAATGCATTGAAGCAACAGGCAAGACACTCGAGCTCACCCCAGACACTGCTGAAGTGTCACACAACACACCCAAGAACACCATGCTGTCAATCCAAAGAGGCCACGTCACACAAAGCCAGGTTGTAATACAGTTCAAATGCAAACTGTGTTGGTTTAAACTGGTTTTTAATACCCACACTGCTAATCCTTTACTCCCTATCTTATAGGAGGCAAAGTGCTGAACTGAGTGGTCACTCTGCTGCTTCTCCCTCATTAGAAACAGAGTCACAGGGTTGGAAAAGCCCTTTAAGCCCCTGGAGTCCAACCGTCCCTGTCCTGTGCTGACCCAGAGCCCTGAGCACCTCATCTCCCCTCTGTTAAACACACCCAGGGGTGGGGACTCAGCCCCCTCCCTGGGCAGCCTGTGCCACAGCCCCACAGCTCTGCCAGGGAAGAGCTTTCCCCTCCCAGCTGGCCATGAGCTCACTCCTGTCAGAGCAGTGCCAGACGCGACAGGACAAGGTGCCTCCTGGTGGGAAGCTCTGCACACAGCAACGGTTCCCTGACACTTGTGTGGCTCTGGCACTGAAACCCCAGTTTGTCAGGAAGAAACTTCTAGAGGTGAGAGCTGACACACAGTGTTTTTTTAATAAACAAACAGACTTGAACAAGCCAATTGCATCAGGAAGAACACAGAAGTACCTACATTCAATTGCAGGCACAGGGACAAGAGAGTTACAAACATTCACAGTCAGAGGCACAGGTCTCAGTAACAGCACAAAGTTGTGCAAAGTGCCAAAACTGATTTATTACACAACCTGTGACCGACTGAGTTTCCCCCATGCCATACCTTGGTGTCAGGCACAGCTCCCTCCTGGCTCTGTGTCAGCATCCACTGAGGGTATTTATCCTGCAGAGTCGCTGGCAAATCCATCCTGGGTGCTTCTCCCACATTTCTGGGACTTCTCCATGAAAGAGAAGAGAACAGGAAGGTAGAACAGTGCACAGTTTGGACAGAGACAAGCTGTCACCATCGTGGGGTGACAGCAGATGGCTGCCTTGACCTCAGAGCAGTTTGTGCACAAGAAGAGCCGTGTAGAGGCCTGCCCACATGCAGCAGCAGAGGAGCTTTAGGCACCAGACTCCCCCTGACACGTTGGTGAGGAAAAAGAGAAGAAAACCTCCTCTAGTCCTTCTGGGAATGGAAGCTCACACCACTTTTCTGGAGCTCTATCTCTTGCTCTGATGAACACAAGCACAGTTCAGCAGAGAAGCCTCCCTGGTGTCTGAGAGCAGCACAGGAGGCAGGCAGCCCGCTGGGAAGCCCTCAGCTGCATCCACTAACAAACACAATTATGAAACAAACCTAATTTAAAGCCACCCCAAGAACCATCAGCCTCACACAAATACAGCCCCAAAGCCCCCACACCCTGTGCAGGGCCTCAGGGCTGTGGGCACCCAGCCAAGAACAAACCCCAAACAACCCAGGCAATGTTTCTAGGTCCAGACCCAGGCAGGCAGGGCACACGCTGCCACGCGGGCTGCGCCTGGGTCTGCCCCAGCCAGGAGCTGGGCACCAGGCAGCCCCTGGCTCTGGGGGTAGAAAAAGGGGAAGGGGAAAGGGCAAACCCAAGGCAAACCTCACGGGCTGGGCTAAGGACAGGTCACTGGGCTGGCAGAGAAATAACAGTGACAGGAATTGATAAATGTGTGAAACTGGTGATGCACAGAGCAGTGTCTGACCAACCCGACAGCTCAGAGCTGCCCCAGAGCTGCACCAACCCCAAAACTGTGTGTCCTCCCCCCACCAGCCCCCCTTTATGCTGAGCATGACATAACTGGCATGGGATACCCCCTTTGGCCAGTTTGGGTCACCTGTCCTGGCTGGGGCCCCTCCCAGCTCCCTGGGTGCCCCCCACCTTCTCGTTAGCAGGGCAGGAGGAGCAACTGAAAAGCCCTTGGCTGCTGGGCAGCAACTAAACCATCCCTGTGTTACCAGCACAGCTCCCATCCCAGCTCCCAACCACAGCATCCACCTGCTGCTGGAGAGGAATGAACTCCATCCTGGCTGAACCCAGGACAAGGCTGGGTTTCGGCTGAGGTCCCCCCAGGTTCCAAAGAAACAGGGCTCACCAAGCAGAGGCAGCCCGCTCACAGGGCATCAGGAAGCTGGGCACATCCCCTGGAACAGGAAGGTGCTACACAGAGAAGTGAAGCTCAAGTTCAGGAGACACCCTGGTCCAAACAGGAGATGTTCATCCCTGACAACTGCTGTGTGTTTTTCCCAGTGAACGGAAGGGTTCCCTGGCTGTGAGCAAGTGATGACTGCACCAGAGGCCTTCCAGCTTCTTGTCTGATAGAGGAATCCTCCTGGAGACAGAGCAAAACAATTCACAAAGGAGAAATTTCTCACCCTGCTTCTCCCCACTCGCCCCCAAGGTGCTCAGCATACTTCAACAACTAAAAGGGGCCACTGCTGCCTGAGTAAGAACCGGCTGCCCAGCTGCAGCTCCCCCAGGGGGGAGCCCAGCGCCCAGCCAGCCCAGCTGCAGCCCTTCAGTGCCCAACAACACTCTGGGGTTTTTTTGTCACTTATTATCAAGGGGGAGCTCTCTCCCCTGGCTACAGCCGGCCTCTGCAGCGCCAACAGCCAATGGCCGCCCCAAGAACCCCTTCCTGGAGCACTGCCGCGGTAACCCAGCCGCAAGGCACCCCGAGCACGGGC
>VZTU01002205.1:0-23438 GCA_013400835.1 Zapornia atra | reverse complement strand
GCAAGGGAGCGGACGCTGGGGCAGCTGGAGGGGTCTGCTAGTGCCAGAGGGATGGGGCTGTGGCGTTGGGGGGGCGAACAGGCTGCCAGGTTTGGGCTGTGGGGGGGCCACTGTGAGGGCTGCAGGGCTGGGGGGGCTGCTGTGGCCAGGGGGGAGGCAGACGATGAGGGTGCTGGGGCCGACACGCTGCTGGAAGGGGTGCTCCCTTCTTTGGGGGCCGGCGGGAGCCAGAGCAGGGGAGGGGAAGGGAGGGAAGAGCGCCTGGGATGCTTTGGCTGCGCTGCTGCGTGCCGTGGCAGCCGAGACGGATGCAGGCGTCTTTGTGGGGAGAGCAGCGCCGAGCAGAGACGCCGCGAGAAGCCGAGCAGGCCCCTGGTGCTGATGTTGTCATCTGTGTCTCTGTTCTATGTTATTTCCAGCTGATTGGTAAAGATGGAAAGAGGGAGAGGAGGAGGAGGAAGGAACCTGGGAGGCTCTGGCCTACACAGGAGCATTTATTCCCAGTCCCAGCAGCAGTACCACTACCCGGCCTCCTCCCAGGGGGGCTGCATGGAGATCCAGGAGCTGGCCTCCAAGAGGGTGGACATCCAGAAGAAGCGCTTTTACCTGGACGTGAAGCAGAGCTCCCGCGGGCGCTTCCTGAAGATCGCCGAGGTCTGGATAGGAAGAGGCAGGCAGGACAACATCAGGAAGAGCAAGCTCACCCTCTCCTTGTCCGTGGCCGCCGAGCTGAAGGACTGCCTGGGGGACTTCATCGAGCACTACGCCCACCTGGGCCTGAAAGGCGGCCACGGCCACCGGCACGAGCACAGCAATGGCAAGGAGCAGCATCCCCGCCGGCGGCAGCAGCTCCCGCCGCCCTCGCCTCCGGTGTCCGTGGGCTCTGAAGAGCACCCTCACAGCGTCCTCAAAACGGAGTACATCGAGAGGGACAACAGGAAGTACTACCTGGACCTGAAGGAGAATCAGCGGGGGCGCTTCCTGCGGATTAGACAAACGATGAGCAGGGGACCTGGCGTAATGGGCTATTTCGGCCACGGCCTGGGACAGGAGCAGACGATTGTCCTTCCGGCGCAAGGGATGATCGAGTTCAGGGATGCTTTGGTCCAGCTGATCGAAGAATACGGTGACGGGGACATAGAGGATCGCCGGGGGGGAGGCGAGGAGCCCCCGGAGCTTCCCGAGGGCACCTCCTTCCGAGTGGACAACAAGCGCTTCTACTTCGACGTGGGATCCAACAGGTACGGCATCTTCCTGAAGGTAAGTGAGGTGAGGCCGCCCTACCGTAACACCATCACGGTTCCCTACAAGGCCTGGACACGGTTCGGGGAGAATTTTATCAAGTACGAAGAAGAGATGAGGAGAATTTACAACAGCCATAAAGAAAAAAGAATGGATGCCAGAGGGGACAGTGGTGAAGAGCAAGAGGGTCTGGAATAGAGTGCGTTGGACTGGCCTTCTGGCAAAACAAACCACCACTAAACAAGCAGAAATTGGTGAGAGGGACTGACCTATAGTCATTTCAAGCTGCCCCCCTTTTTTTTATTTTTCCTTTCTTTTATGTTTTTTTCTTTCTTTTTTTGTTGTTGTTGTTGTTGTAAAGTCCTTTTCCAGTAGCTGTTGCTAACTCCAGTTCGTAATGTCATAGGAGTCTGGTTATCACGTTACATTATGCCCAAAACATGTATGTCTTATGAAAGTACCAACCTCCCGGGGCCCTAAGAGTCGGCTGCTTCGACTGTGCAAGACTCTGGAAGTACCTCTATCAGCACTCCCCAAAAAAAACACCAATCCAGCACTCTGACCTTGAAATAGGCTAGATAAGGCTTGTCTTGCACTTCTGTGTGATAAAAAAACCCAGGCAAGCCCAAACCTTATGCTGAAATGTATCATTTTCTGCTTGTGATGGGTTTTCCAGGACTGAAGTCCACCTGTACTCAGTGAAAAGGCTGAGCAGTGTGCCTGTACTGGGTGGAAAGGCTGAGCAGTCCTCCTGTAATGGGGGAAAAGGCTGAGCAGTCCTCCTGTAATGGGGGAAAAGGCTGAGCAGTCTGCCTGTACTGGGTGGAAAGGCTGAGCAGTCTGCCTGTACTGGGTGAAAAGGCTGAGCAGCGTGGCCGTAGGGCATTTCCCATGAAAAAAAGGTCATGTGAATGGCTGGTATGTGTGTGAGGAGAGGGAGAGGTTTTAAAATTGGCATCTGCTGGTCGTTGAGTTGGAAGTGCTGCTCCGTGGGGGGGTAAAGCCGCTGAGTGACTGGTCAGCCCCTTCCCCCGTGCTGGGGAAGATCCGCTCCTCGTCCCCCAGCTTTGTGCTGACTGAACAACCCGAGTGCCCCAGCATAGCGAAGGTCTCCCTGAGTGCTGAGCCCCCTGGGTTCGTGGTGATGGTAACACCCCACCCCTCGTGGGGCTGATGGTTTGGGTTTTACTATTTTTAATGCGTTTGTCCAAAATGTCAGCAGGTGTTTTCCTATCAGGGGCATTCTGGGTTCCAGCAGCCAGCTGCAGAGCGGGCATTCAGAGGTGGAGGGATCACTGGAAGGCTCCTGGCTTCTCTCCTGAACCTGCAGTTAACGTGGTCATGATGTTACCCATGTGAGAAAGACCTTTGTGGGGGGTGGTGCACCATTAGATTTACTTATACCTCGCAGTAGGTGCGAGGGCATCTCTCCCTTCCTCGCGGTGTGCTTTGGAGGCTGTGGTTAACGCTGTGTCGGTTTCCCTGCCGTGCTGAGCTCACAGGTGTTGTTGCTGACGTTAGGAGGTGATATCTGTGCCCTGCCATCCCCCCTTCCCACCTGGCTCAGAGCTGGGACCGTCCTCCAGCGGTTCCATCCCCGACCGCTCGCTGCTGGGTTCCAGCGCCAGCCCGCTACAGGCCCTGTGACGCCGGTTTTATGTGTCAGGATGCAGACTCTGCCTGCTGCGTACAATGCCACGTTTGGGAGGTTGAGGGAAGATCTTGAGAAGCCTTTTGGCATTACCTAAAACACAGACCCTTATAAGGGGCTTTTCCAGCTGCTGGGCAACCCGGCTCTTTTCCCCCTGAAACCAGAGGGAGTTTGGTTGAGCTCCACGTACTTCCAAGAATGCATTGTCCACCCTGATGATTTTATTTAAGTGGGCATCATTGTGTCTGATCAGTTATTTATAATCACTTGAATATCTTTTTTGAACCAAGTGGCCTAGTGTGCACGTGGACTGGCTGTTGTTCCACACAACCACTCCACGTCGGGGTTTGTTGTTTGGGGGTTTTTTTTGGTTGGTTTTTGGTGGGTTTTATTTTTAATCTGTTGAGAAATGTATTTATCTATTTCCATCTGTTGTTGTTGTTTAGTTGTTTTTAGTCTGGGCCCACCTGCACGCTCTGCACGGCCACACTCCATCTGAATGCTATCACCTGGCATAAAAAGGAGAAAAACTGGGGAGGCAGGGGTGGGAACCAAGAGGATAACCTGGAACTCTAGTTTGGATACTAAAACTAGTCGATCTGTCTTAACTTTGGAAAAAAAAAAGAAAAAAAAAAGCTAAAAAAAATTAATAATTATAAAGCTCACACCAAAGTCACCAAAGAACCTTGTGGAAAAATGTGTTACGGTTGTGACAAGAGGTAAGAAAGGTAATTTCACTGTTTTAGGTGATTCCCCTGTTAGGTAAAACCCCACATAACAGTTACAGCAACCCAGCCCCTGGCTTTAGGGTCCAAAAGGCCCATCGGTGACTGTGCAGATGGCCCGTTTGGGCGCTTTGTCAGCCCTCGGAGAGGTGTTCTCACTCCACTGCTTGAACGTCTGCCGGACCACGATGAATCAGCCAGGGGGTGAAAGGGGGGGTACTGGTTCGTCGTCGCTCTTAGGGCTTTGGTCCCAAAGGTTTTAACAAGTCAATTAAAAACCCAACACCAAGAAAACCAATATTTAAATAACTCTAGGTCCTCTTATTGATGTGAAACCAGAATTTAAGGAACGAGTCCTTGCTGGGTGCGTACGTTAGCGCATCGCCGACTGCTGCTGCCCGTCACAGTGCCTGGAGTTAGAAATTAACTCCTGTTCCAACCAACGGGAGCTATGAATGTAAAAACTTTATACTCTTTCCTTCCCTTTCCCCCTTTCCTACCTGGTGTTCCCCCCAGTGAGCCTGACATCTCCCCGTCCCAACCTGCCTTTGCCTTGAGGGATCCTAAAAGCTCCTGTGTTGGGACGAGCCCGAGTGACCGTGTGTGGGGTAAGCGCCCACGCCTCCCCTGTGCTTCCTGGGGAGGAAGCTGCTTGAGATGGGCAAAGCGACTGGAAAAGGGATGTTTTCTGCACCGTTTTGAAAGAGAAAGAATGATGGGAAATGGCTTTCCCTTATTGCTGCCCCTTCTTTTTAAATACATGCCCCCCTCCCCCTTATCTTTTGGTGATGAATTGGCCTTCCAATGGCATTAGTTTATTGTAAATACCCAGGGATTCGGCGTCTGCTGGCTGCCAGCTCGGGCTGGGTTCTGGCACGCAGGTATCCCGTGGGATCCACGTATGTATTTATTCCCCTGGCACCGGATGCACCTTAGTGTCCAAAACCCCCTCGGGATCTGCACGTTGCGAGCCGATCGCCCGCGGGTAAGCAGCTAGCCACGGCTTCCCTCCGCAGCGGGAGGCCTGGTCCTTGCAGGGTGGCACTCGTGGCCACGCCGGCCTTGAGCGGTGAGATTTGGAAACGGGTTCCTTGTAGTGCTTGAGCAGCGATGCCACGGGCTGCTCGCACACAGGAGGGCCCATCAAGGTGTTTGGGAACACCGAATCCCTAAATGCCTGTGAAGTACTCGTTCCCTATGCCCCGAAACTGCCGTGTCCCTTAAACTTGAGAAAACACAAGCTTATTTGCACTAGAAAGAACGGCCAAAAACAATCCTTAGGAGGACAGGGTGAAGAGCACCGGTCTGAACCTCTTTGTTCTCGTGAGAGAATTCCCTATTCGAGCCCTCACCTCTGTTTCAAAAGTGTATGGTCCCGGCAGAAAGTCTGTCAGCTCAGTAGTTGAATCGTGATGCACTTTATATTGTGTACATAACACTAGGAGCACGTCTCTGCTCCTGCTCTGGTCAGGGGATGCTTCGGTGGTGCAGTCCCAGCACTGAGAGAAGCCGTCTCCTGCATGCACGTGTCTGTTGAAGAGACCTGTTGTACTTGTCTGGTCTGGCTCCGCTCATGTTAAGGGGGGGCGCACACTGTCCTGAGGATCCTCTCAGACCACCAAGAGCAGGATGAATTTTGGGGTTTTGAGTTGCCATTTGCGGAGGTGCTGAGTGTCCCCGAGCTCTGCTGTCACCATGGCTCCTCGCTCCTCCTGCAAATCAGGCCCCTGATGTTGCCGCTGAGGCTCAAACACAGCTTTTCTCATACAGTCTGCTCAAACACCCGAGCCCAGCGGCTCCCTTGTACTTGTCTTTCCCTGCTGTTGGCTGGGATGGTCCCTAAAACCTTAATCCCGGGTGGAGGGGCCTGCGGGGGCTTCCCTGGCCGTGCAGCTGGGCAGGTTTGTGCTGAGTCCAGCTCGTGGAGCCAGCTCTGTGGGTCAGGGCTGGAGGCAGAGCTGTGCTAGTGAAGGCTCGGGCAGCGTTTTGCACTGGTGCTCTGAAGGGGATGGAAAACCCGCCGTCAGTCGTGGGCTCGGCATGTCACAGTCTGGGTGACAGACTTCACCCAGCCGGAGCCCGCAGTGGTCAGTGGGCAATCTGCTTGTCGTCGTGGTGCTTCTCTGTATCCCATATATACAGCCCATAGTCACACATAGGCATTGCTGTATTTATGTCAGTGTACTGTAGCCTGTAGTAGCTGGTAGCGAAATAATCTTATTTATCCTAAGTACGGAGTCGAGGGGGGGGGTTCTCCTGCTGGTCTGGGTAAACGCCTCGTTGTTGCTGAGAGCTGGCTGTGAGCCGGTGTGCTGTGGCCCTTTGCAAGATGTTGGCTTTTCAGTGCTCTCACCCCGCAGGTTTTTGGTAAGGCTGCGAGGGGAACCGGGGTCGGGTGAAGGCAGAACTCTTCCTCGGTACCGGTGAGGTGAGAGCTGTGAGGGAGAGGGGGATGCAGGTACTGCTGGCCACGGCGTGTCTCAACACCGGTTTACCTGGCTCTGTGCATCTCTACTACCCTGATCATGAAATCCCAAGGGGAAGCAGTAAAACCCCATCCTTCAGTAAAAAACAAAACTAAACCCAAGCAACGACCAAACCCAACGTCAGCATGCTTCTTTTTCCTGCTAAAGAAGTCATAATCTAATGATTGCATCTCCCCCCCAACCCCAGCACACCCCAGGACCTATGGAAGTGACCTAGCCTCACAGGGAAGGGAGTGGGTAGTGGTTAGGAAGCCTACTGCTCACTTGACTTGCAGCCCTTTGATCCAAACCCAGTCATTTTTGTAGTGGAAAAAGGGTTATTCCTGTGTATTTTTATTGGGCAGATTTTGCACCAGGTCAAAAATGAATTAGGAGATGGGTTAAGTTCCTTGGCATTCCTACTTTTGCTGTATATACAGTATATATATATATACACACTATTTATAGAGTAATTCTTAAAGAAAAGTCTACCTTCTTTTTAATTTTCTATGCTGCTTCCTCCAAAATTAAAATGCCCTTTATTTTTAATTACTTAATGTGTTGTGACGTCTAAACCTCACTTTCCCATCCTACTGCTCCATCCCTTTCAAGGTTGCACCCAAAATAACGAGTTTATCCAAGTAAGAGTGGCAATAAAGGCTGCACTTGATGTGTCATACCCCACGTCCATAAACCCCAGTGATGCTGCCGCACCGCAGCCTCTGCTGAAACAGAATGTCCCTCTGGTGTTGGACACATCCTCCTTGTACCTGAGGAGGGTGCAAGGCAAGTGGCCCCTGGCTACAACACAGACATCGAGGCCCTGGAGTGTGTCCAGGGAAGGGCAACGAAGCTGGGGAAGGGTCTGGGACACCAGTGTGATGGGGAGTGGCTGAGGGAGCTGGGACTGCTCAGTCTGGAGAAGAGGAGGCTCAGGGGAGACCACCTTGCTCTCTCCAGCTCCCTGAAAGGAGGCTGTGGGGAGCTGGGGCTCAGCCCCTTCTCACAGATCCCCAGCCACAGGACGAGAGGGAATGGCTGTGAGTTGTGCCAGGGGAGGCTCAGGTTAGGAATGAGGAGACATTTCTTCTCCCAAAGAGCGGTTGGGCATTGGAAGGGGTTGCCCAGGGAGGTGGTGGAGGCACTGTCCTTGGGGTGTTCAAGGAGAGGTTGGATGAGGTACCTGGGGATGTGGTTTTGTAGGTGGTGAGGGGATGGTTGGATGAGATGAGCGTGGAGGTTCTTCTCCACCCTTCCCGGTTCCCAGTTGTTTCCCAGCTGTAGGTCACGCTCTGTTGGGCAGTGGGTACATTGGCTAGGCGTTACTAACGCTAGTGTGGTGGTGTCTGCTGCTCACCCCCTGGCCTCTGACTTTCATCCTGAGTCGTTAAGATTTCATGTTGCCAGTCTGAGTGTCTGGAGAACCCAGATCCACCTGCTGGGCTCTTTTCACCTCTGTGGAGTGACACCTGTGCAGGGCTGTTGGTGGCACAGAGGGGCCAGGTCCCCCTCCTCCTCCCATCTGCTTGCAGCTCATTATCACTTTGCCCACTATCATGGCTGTGGATGTTTAGGGATGACCCAGTCTTGCCTCAGTTTGGCTGAATTCGGTCATGACCAGAGGAAAAAAGCCCCAGACAGGGGACAAGGTGCTTCAGGACTCGAGTGTTTTGCAAAAAGCTAAAGCCAGATTTTTTCCCACCTCTTCGTTTCTCCCAAACCTGCAGCAGCTTTCCTGGGCTGATGCTGTTTTGATTCCTAATGTTGTTGTTCAGTTCCCTGCCTGTACCTCCATAAAGGCATTGAGGTAAAAGAAAAGACCAGGACCTCCTGGTAGATGGTTACAAGTTGGTTTTGGAGAAATATCAAAGCATGAGTTGAAGTTCTTGGATGGCAAAATGTTGTTTTGGTGTTTCAGTGCTGGGTGTCATTAGGTTGCTCCTTCTGTGTGCCAAGGCATTGCAGGGAAATGGAGCCCATGTCCTTGGGGTGCTCTCACATACCTTCTGGAAAGGTGTATGCTGGAGGTACCCTGGGGCCTCGCTGCTTTTGCCTTCCTACTCTATCCAGAGGTACTGGCCTCTCCTTGAGGTGCTTTGCCACCACCAGAATTAACGATTTGCTAATTGATCTTCTGAAGTGCTAGGCTACCCTGAAACCCTGAGAGGGTGAGGAAGGCACCATCTCCAGATGGAGGGGCCACTGTAAATGGAATAAGAGAGACACTCCCATTTGTGGCTGTTTCGGACCCTCGCCAGGTGCCGGTGTTCAGCAGGGAAGGAGAACGCTCCTGCCCTCGGGCTGGGCTTGTAGCCATGGTGGGGGATCCGTCCCGCGGGCAGAGCCTGTGTCCAGCTGTCTCCTCACCTCGAGCGTTTGCCGTGCGCAGACTGACCAGGGGAGACGATGGCCCTTTGGAGTGGTTGCAGCTGAAGCTGCAGCTCTGCCCAGCCCCACCAAGCACAGCGCTGCTGGAACATCCCTGAATTTCTAGGTGTGACGTGCACATTCCCACCCAGAGGAGGGAGAGGAGAGCACCACGTGTGTCTGTGTGTGTATGCACATGGAAACCAGCCATTCTTCCCAGCTTCAAGTCGTTCCTTCCCCTGCGAGCCGTGTCAGTGTCAGCTGTCCTGCCTCCTGCTTCCCATCCCGAGGGGTTCAGCCTGCAGTTGGAGCAGGGGGAGGGATTCTCCAGCAGTCTGCATGCACTGTCTGCTCTGAGCAGGGCATCTCACGCTGCGCAGGGCCTGCGACGGGCTCCGCCTTGCAGGGCAGCGGGGTGAGTGGGATGGCAGACACGGGCTAGCCCCGGGCTGCTCCCAGCACTCCGTCTGCTCGCTGCTCCCAGCACATGCTGTTGGCACGATGTGGAGGGAGAGGGGGAGTGAGAGCAGCTTCCCACCCAGGCTGTGAGGAGTGGGAAGGCAGGAGGGGGCGGAGGGAAGCGAGGACAAGAATCCTGCTCCATCGAATTGCAGAGCATGACGATGGTTTCAACTGTGGTGGGAGGAAGAGGTGGCGTTATCAGTACTGGAGTCCCACCGAGCTGGGGAAGGAGGCAGAGAGGCTGGATCTTAATGTGGCTCTTGGGAACCAGGGTGGCTGGCTTTGGCTGGCTTTCCTTCCTCTTCAGGGCACATCTCTCTGGCAGTAATGTGCTCTGCAAGCAGTGAGTCTTGCTGACAAACCCATCGGAGCCGAGCGGGTCCGAAGAATGGAGTGAATGGTTTTGCAGCTTGCTCCTGAAGACTCGAGCAGCTCAGCTCTTCCTGTGCTGGGAGGCTTGCCCGGGAATACCCGCAGAAGCTTTGGGGAGCATCCAGGTGTTGGTGGCCTGTAAGGTTTGCTCATGCCATCCCAACTTATGGATACTCAGGTGTGCTTTTCACCGGAGCCGTGCTGCGCAGGCTGCTCTGACTGCCTCCTGCTCCGGAAACGAGCTGTGTGATGGAGGGTTACATTGGGTGGGCTGGTTAACTGCGATGGGGGAAATGATGGGGCAGCTGCTCTGTTCCCAGACTCTGCAGCTGGTCGCTGCTTGTATCCCCTGTGTTTTCCCAGGGATCAGCAGGGGCAGTCCGAGGGCTGGTGTAGGGAAGCGGTCTGTGCTAACGGCTGCTGAAAGCCATTATTATCACAGTTACCCCAAGCTGGGCTTCCTGCTCACAGAGACTGGATCGTTTTGTCTTCACTCTGCCTGTGCCTGTGCTCCCCACCTGTAGGACGGGGTGAATGCTGCCTCCCTACCTCAGAGGGGTGGGATAAAGACGAGTTCGTTGGGCGGTGGAGCTTTTGTGGTGATCTGATAACAGATCAATACTGACAAGCTCTGAAAGCAGGACAGGGAGACGTTTGGTGTGAAACGTCCTGGGTAGACATGGCCGTGGTGTTTGGGAGGTGTGTGAAAGTAAGGCAGGCATCACACACACCATGACGACTGAAAAAGAGATGGAAAGTTGAAAGAGGGAGCTGTAATGAAGCTCTCTGTGGATATGCCCAAAGCAGTTGGGGTTAAGGTTACTCAGATAAACCTTGGTTGTGGCACTTTCTGACTGTTGATTGCTCTATTTTCCCTTGTTTTCCGTTTTTTTGGTGTGTCCCCTGTTCCTCAGGCCAGTTTTCAGCTGGGCTGGCACTCCATAATTTCCAGAGAGTTACCAGGGAGTTACCTACATGACTCTAAACCTAAATTTGCAAGGTACGAGGGTGCTTCTGGTGGTACACACAGCAAAAAGCGTCTGCATTTTCCCCAAGTTGAGCAACCTGGAAAAAACAAACCTGCTTTATAAAATCCCCAGTGCTGGATATTCCCAGCCTCCCTGGGAGGGAGGTTCCCCCCTGCTTACTCTCCGATACTTTTCCTGCTGTCCAGCCTGTGTCCCTTGCTTCCATCTAATTCAGTCAGGCTTTGTGCCTTCCAGGCCATGCTCTGGAGAGGAGGTGGGGAAACAGGTCGTTCCCTTCCTTGCTGCAGCTCTTCTTGCATAATTAACGATGGTTGTCAGGTCTCTTCTGCATCCTCTTCTAAGCAAACACGTAGCCTTCCACCAAGGATGACTTTTTAGCCCTCATCACGTCCTTTGGCTTTCTGGTGAGCCCATCTTTTCCTTGGATCCAAACCCACACAATCCAAAATCAGGAGAACTGGTTTTGCTCCAGTCTCACTGGCTTTGAGCAGCAGGGTCGCAGATGATGCCAGGTTTCATCCACCCAGGAGGCTGGCTTGGGTTTGGGTTGGGTCTTTCTTTTGGGTTGGGGTTTTGTTTGGGTTTTTTTTCCCCACAGCATGCTTGCTGTCTCCAGTCCAGTTTGTAACTCTCCAGCCTCCCAGTTCCTCTTTGGAAGAGCCGCTGCCGAGGCAGTGGTTTCTCTCTCTCTCTCACCTGTAGTTCCTGCCCTCCTTTTACTAGTTTGAGATAATCCAGGCTATTAAAGTACAGGAGCACAGGATTTCTGCTCAGCACTGCAGTGGAAACCTTGTCTGTACGTAGCAGCACAGCACCATCTATCAATATCATCTATCCAGGGGTGTTCTCCCAAATAGGAAAAACCCTCTGAAGTACTACATAGACTGACACTCACCCCCCTCCCCACCTTCAGGACAGAAGCAGTAGCTCTGGCACTAACGAGATGTCTAATTAAACCCGAACATACAGAATGCATGTAGTGACAATACAAGCTCCCTGTGCCCATTTGTTTGGCAATATGAGTTGTTCCAAGGTCTCCAAGGGCTGTCAGGGCAGAGCGTGTTCTCCCTGAGCAGCAGTGTGAGCAGCCACCATGAGTTTGACGTGAACTTTGTCAGCTTTAACAAGTTCCCATCTGATTTTGCCCTCCTCTCAGCCCATTCTGCCTCTCTGGGCTCCTCTCCTGTGGTTGTCATTCAGGCTCTGTCCTTCCTTCCTCTCACATCTCCGGGCTTTCCCATCACCCTGTGTGGCATTTAGTCCAGTACTCCTCTCTCACAGACTGGGATCTCCAAGCAAAACTGGCCAGCACTCAGTCCTGCTTTGCTGTGATCTGTTTCCAGCAGTGAAACGCTCTGTAGAGGAAGGGCTCAGGAAGCCTGTTGGCTGCCTGCTCTCAGTGGGGTTGTGTCTCTGGCTCCTTCCCAGCCACGCTGCGAGCCATGCCCACCCAGCCGTGCCAGATAACTGCTGGAAGAACCTTCATCACAGGGGTAGGAAGGGGCCTCCAGAGGTCATCCAGTCCAACCCTGCTTTGGCAGGGTCCCTAGGACAGGTGGCACAGGGACAGGACAGGTGGCAGGGGGTTGCTCTGCCGCTGCGCGGCTGGGAATTGCCTGATGGCAAAGAGGGGCTGTGCCTCCCCTGGGCAGCTGCAGGGGAACCGAAGGGCAGAGGCAGCAGCGGGGCTCGCACGGGGAGAGGTGAAGGAGCAGGATGAAAGGAAGCTCAGTGTGCAGTCAGGAGATGCTTTCCAACAGCTGCTCTTCCCCTCCAGAATCAGAACGCTCTCCAGCTCTTTGTAGTGCTGATCAGAGCAGGGATCTGCGAGGGAACTGGGCTGCCTCTGAGGACGGGCTCTTTGCTGAGACACCACTGAACTCTGAGCTGGAAAGCTGCAGCATCGTGCTGGGGCCACTCTCACAAGAGTTTTCCCCAGCTGGGCGTCGCAGCGGGGATGAGCAGAGGGCCAGGCTCTCACTCCGTTCTGGGGGCAGTACTCAGCTGGGACCCTGCCACTCCGCTGGTGCATCTCAGAGGCTCTTCTTCTCTCTCTGCCCTTTGCAGCGGGTGCAGGATTATACTGCTGTGCTCCTCCAGTCTGGGAGGGATTTGGGGGCACACTGCTGCAGTCCAGGAGGGATTTGGGGGCACACTGCTGCAGTCCAGGAGGGATTTGGGGGCACACTGCTGTGTCTCTCGGGACTCTGATGCTCTTGCAAATTCACAACAGTAAATACCAGGGGAAGAGCTAAACCTGAGGGCTGGCCCTAAAACTCTGTTTGACTAAACCATTCCTGTGTGTCTAATGTCTAATCGATCTCTGGCGAGGGGTGTTTGTCAACCTCTGTGACTTTAGCACACCCACCTCCTGTTCCACCCCAAGCATCACAAACTAGTTTCAAGCCCTTTAAAGCTGTAGCACGTCTCCTGCTGAGGTGACCACAGTCCTTTCTCTCTGCAGTATAGAAGGGTTTTGTTGGGCCCTTCCCAAAGATGGTGTGCACATCGCTGTGGTGAGGTGAAGTTTCTTAATTCAAGCATTTTTAATTGATGGTAAAATTAAGAAAAGAGGGGGTTTTTTTGGCTCCAGCTTTTACTTGTGAAGCTGAGAACAGGCACCGTGTTTCACGGGGTGAGCCAAGCCTCGTGCCTCTTACCTCAGAGCCTCCCCCTTAAACTGGCATTTTATTTCTTGCTCCGACTCAGAACGTGTCAGCGTCACACAATGGGCAGCAACCCCTGTGGATGTTTCTGTGGCTCGAGGTATGCTGCTTCTCACTGTGCTCACAAGGACCTGGCCCTGGTTGGGCTGTTCCTTTTCCCAGTTTGATCCCTGATTTAGCAGTCCTGGCTTGAGAGCCCTAAATCAGGCTTTTCCTCAGAAGGTCACCACCTGTTTTTAAGCCTTTGCTTCTTAGCCTCTGTGGGAACGTTGTGCAGAGCCTCAAAAGTGCCTCGGTTCCCTCCATCCCCCCGTGTTTGCAAACTGCTGTGGTTGATGTAGGACAGAAAGATGCATCGCTGGGTCTGTTTTTCCCAGGTGGGTGTTTCCCTCTGTGTCTATTTTGGTACATTTTGGCCTAAAACCCTTCCAGGGACCAAAGGCACCGTGTTCTGTAGCCCCCACCTGCTTCTGCAGCCCTTGCATGGATGCTGGGGCTTTGGGAGATGCTGGCTGTCGGCTGAGGCAGGTTCCTGTGGGGCTCGGGGTGATGCTCCAGCAGAGGGGTGGATGTTTAACCATGCATCTGGTCATTCCCATGTCAAGCAGGGCTGGTGAGCTGCTTACCCAGGGCAGATCTGCTTGTGCACTTCACCGTAGGCCAGCTGCTCCTCCAGAGTGTGTGTGCAAGGTGTGTCCTCAGCGTGTGACAGTTTCCCTGGGGATGAGCTTTCCTGTGCCTGCTGCAGGCATCACGCTGAGCTGAGGCTCTTCCTCCTTGGCCACGGCGACTCGGTGCTGCGCCGGGCTCCTTTGCTACGGAGCCTTCCTTTCACTCCCTCGAAGGCAGGCTGCAGCCTGGAAGCATGGGACTGTCCTTCAGCTAGACATTGCCAGGACTGCATCCTCCCCAGGACATTTACATATAATTAGAGTGGGTTTTCTCTGTGGGTGTAATGGTGAGGCGCTTCCACATCCCTTAGGGAATCAACCCAGGGGTTTGAGGTGCATTAGTAAATTCAGGTCTGTGGGATGAGCATACCCACAGGTACAGAGGGGTTGAGATAAGAGCCCTGCCTCTGTCAAGCCTCCCCTCTACTCTCTTACACCTGGCTCCGGGTGACGATGCAGGGAGTGACCAGGACCAGGGACCACCGCACACGTCCATTGTATGTCGTAGTGTAACTACAGTGGGAAGGCATGAACAGCTTTATCCTGGATGCTGCAGGAGCCCAGGTACCAGCAGGCAGCCTGCCTGTAGGATTGCTGTGGGCTGGCCCTGGCTCCCTAGCAGCATTTCCTGCTGATGCCAGCAGGGCCATGCCCCGGGGAGGGGGCAGAGGGAAGCGCTGGAGCCACCCGATAACCAGCGTCAGGGATGCTGCCAGCTTCTACCTCTGGGTTATCCCAGTGAAGGTGGATTACAGAGACTTCTAAAACCAGCTTAAAACTGCTGTGTTTCTTTGGCAGGGCCTGTTTGGTGCTGGTGTATGGGTGCAACCCAAAAACCCCCAGTCCAGAGCACAACGCAGAGGTGGTGCCTGCTCACTCCCTGCAGCACCAAACCACGGTGTGACCTGTTGCTTTTCTCCTCTTAGGAGAAAGAGGGTATCCCTCCTTGAGAGGGACAGACAACCTTTTTAGACCCTTTTTGGACAACCCGTGGCCTCACAAGGCTTCAGCAGCAGCCTGTGGTTTGCAAAAGCTTCTTCCCATTTCTGAGATGATCCAAGAAGGGGAAGGGAACACAGCTCCACACCTGGCAAAGATACAGTCGCTTTTGCTGCCGAGCCTGTGAAGGAGAAGGTGTCACCTCCAAGGGGTTTCTGCACCCCCCCCCATCCCAAAGAGGAACAGAAAGTTAGAGGAGCAAGCTCTTGAGACATGAGCCAAGGGGTAAGAGTCAAGACTGAGCCACAGTCTGGACTGGGCTTGGAGAGGATGGTGGCTCCTTGGAGTGGACTGTTCCACCATCCACGGCGACTGTCTCCGAACCTCCTCCTGGGACAGGCTGTGAAGTGCCCTCCCACAGAGACACGCAGCCTCCTTGGCACCTCTGTGCCACAGGAGGAGAAAGTGCCAACTGGGAGATCCTTTTAACTTCCTCAGGCTCTCCACAAAGTGAAGTTCATCCTCCTCAACACTGCCCTCAGGAACAGTTCATCCCCGGCTTTCCTACAGGCACCTTTCAGGGACTGGAAGGGGCTATAAGGTTCCCCCAGAGCCTTCTCCAGGATGAACCAGCTCAGCTCTCTCAGCCTGGCTTCACAGGAGAGCTGCTCCAGCCCTTGGATCGTTTTTGTGGCCTCCTCTGGACCTGTTCCAACAGGTCCATGTCATCCTATGCCAACCTCTTCCTCTTGGTGAGGCCGAAGATGCTGTGCAGAAAAGAGCAAGCAAGAGGCTAAGACAGGGGTATTTTTTACATGCCTCAGCCAAACACCAGCCTCCTCCAGGCTATCAGTCTTCCAAGAGGTTTTTTTTCTGCAAGGAAGAGAAATGGGTAGGGTAGCTCTGTGCTAAGGAGAGCTGGAGCCCTCCTTTGCTAGCAGAGGCGCTGTCTCCCTCTCCTTTGAGTTTCCTTGGAATGCAGAAACTGCTGTGAAGTGAGAGCTGTAATGTCAGGAAAGGGGAGATCAGGCCAGAGCGCTCTCTGGGTAGGGTTTGATGCAATTTAAAGTCACTTGTAGGAGATTGGCTGAAAGGTAAACTGATTTGGGCTAAAAGGGCCAGTGCTGTTAAACTGTTAGTGATTCTTCAGCAGAGAGTCCAAAATAGCTTTTCTGGGACCTGTCACCTCTAGGAAGGATAACAGTGTTATCCTAGGATCTCGCTCCGAGATTGGGGGTGCAATTCACACGGGGAGGAATTGATGTTCTCCAGGAACCACCTCAGGATGGCATCGGCTCTCCAAAGCACTGCCCTGAAACGTAAAGAGAACAAACCAGAGTCACAGATCTGCATCTAGACAGGGCAAGCATGTGTGGGGTGTCACCACCGAGCCAGCCAGCCACACTGAACCTGGCTTACACACAGGAGCCCAGAGGCACAGGGTTGGAAAAGGCCTTCGAGACCATGGAGTCCAGCCATCCCTGTCCTGTGCTGACCCAGATCCCTGAGCACCTCATCTCCCTGGCTGTTAAACACATACAGGGCTGGGGACTCAGCCCCCTCCCTGGGCAGCCTGTGCCACAGCCCCACAACTCTGCCAGGGAAGAACTTTTTGGAGACAATTGCATTTCCCCACCATGCACCTGCAGAAAAGGCAAGGCCTCCTTGCTGTAGGGCCCCTTCTCCAGCTCCCACATCTCCAGGCTCCTATCTTTCCAGCTCTACATCTGGAAAGGTGCATCTACATCCATGCCCCTTGGCTGCATGCCCTTGCTTCATCGCTTCTCTGAGTGCAGGTCTCTGTGGCAGCTGTGGAAATAAGCGACCTGGGTTCTGAAGCCCTTTTTCTTTCCCCAGGGGTATTAGTGCTGCCCAGTGAGAACTGAAGGTCTGTTTCCCCCTTCTGCATTCCCCACTTTCATTTTAGGAGAAAACACTCCGTTTTTCCATGAGTGCTGAGCTCCTGAGGTAAGGGGCTGGAAGGACACTGCTGGAGCACGTCCCAGCTTGCAAGGACCATCCAGCCCAGCGTGAGGGCTGGGACCAATGTGGACCTTGATGGGGAGGATTCCTGCACCCTGTTTCCAGCGAGCGGAGTCGTTGCTTTTCCAGAGTCTAGAGGTAGGGTTGGGCTTGCGGCTCCACACAAGGGATCAGGGAAGCAGATGTTGGCAGTGGGAATCGGTGATGGGGCAGCCAGCGGGTTTAAAGAGAGAAAGGGAAAGTGCCTGAAATCCATCGGGATGGATCCTGCTTTCCCAGCCTCTTTCCAGGAGCGTGCTGATCCAGAGTCCTTCTGCGGAGCGTTTTCCTTCCTGAAAATGAAGATGGGGTGTGAGGAGCAGCGGTGTTTACTAGGCCACCTTCATTGTCTTGTTCTTGCGTTCGTTGTCCTTTGACTGGTAGGGTGGTTAAGAGAAGAAGAAAACCAGCTTGATGCCTAGTCAGAAAGCTAAACCCACAGATAAATAGGTAAATAGGCTAACTGTAAGATAGCGTGTGGAAGGAGGCGGCTGCGGCACACCGCCTCTGCAAGGTGCATGCTAAGCGCCGGTGAAGCTTGCTGCAGGCTCTCCAGGGCTGCTTCTGCTAGACTTTGAGTATCATAGTTGCAAAGACTCCTAAGTGTTCCGAGAGACTCTTGGTTTTGGGGTGTTTGGGTTTTGTCTGGGGGGTGGTTTTGGGGTTGTGTTTTTCCGTAAGCTGTGCCCACGTGCTTTCTGAGTGGGGTTGTGGTGATGGAGTTATTGGAGCTGTTCTGTATCGTACCCTAAAAGGTGTCACGTCGTTTGCTCGTGTGTGTCCCCCAGCTGAGCGTAGCAGTACGCATCCTCTCTGCAGTGGTGTGATTTGAAGCACTTTTGGTGTGGCATGTGCAGTTGCAGTGCTGTCTGGTTTTGATTTCAGCCCTTAGCTATCCCCGGCGTCCCACCCGTGTTTCGGACACCCAACCAAACCGACTTGGAAACTAGCACTTTAAGTACTAGTAGTCACTTTGCTTCTGACTGTATTGAGCACTGCACTTTTGTAAGTACTATTAGCACTGAAGTTTGAACTGTTTATTCCCCCCCACCCCCCATCTATTTAGCCTCTTAGGCGCGGTGTTAATTACTTAGGGCCCATCAGAGATAATTTTGAGGTGTCTGTGAACCGCTGTCTGGTGCCTGACTTCCATTCCCTATCCATTAGTGATTTTATAAACTGGGGTACCAACCCCCCCCCCAAGCTTATCTTACCCCACAGAAGGAGCGTGTCACACCGCCAACGTCCAGGCAGACGTGGCTGTTGTAAACGTTGAGGTCACCTGGAGACCCAGAGCGCGTGGCTGTTAAATACACCAAAGATGCCGAAGTCTCAGAAGGGATTGGGGTGGTGCAAGGTGGAATGGAGCAGACCGCAGGACACGAAGCAGACCCGGAGCCAGGAGGCGTTGGGGGGATGCCCTTGTTTTGGGTAGGAGGCCCCTGGTCTGCATTGGCAGCGTGAGCCCGTGGGGCAGCGGAGTTGGAACCAGTCGGAGGGGCTGGTGTGAGTCAAGACTGCGCTCAAGCCATTGCAATAAAAGCCGCCGTTGTGCCTGTACTGGGAGTGCTGTGGAGGTCGGTTGTGGGCTTAAGCTACAAAAAGGGGGTTTTAAGGAAAAAAAAAAAAGAGACGATTTAGGAGATGGAGCATAATGACCACGGGGTTTGCCCTTGAGTTTGACAGCGGAGGGAGGAGCTGGTCGGGTCTCGCGTTGGAGGCAGTGCAGCCGAGCGTCGCTATCCCTGTTCAATTCCTGGGTGCTTCCATACGGATGGTGGGGACCGAGGCTCCCTTGCCAGGGGTAGTTCAGTAGGGGAGAGTGTGTAATAAATATAGGTGTCAGTCTCTAGGATGTGAAAAAGGGATGATGATCCCTGGCATGCAGAATAATCTGGGGTTTGATGTCCCACACCACCCCCTCTCACCCAACCGATGGCGTTACACTTCCCTGAAAGCCCTCGTGGGTTTTCCATAGTGGTGAATAAATCAGGGTTGGCCATGAGAGTGCTGCATTTCCTCACTTGGGACTCATCCTCTCTGAGGAGCCGATACTCAACCCAAATCCTTCCCTGGCAACGCTCCTTGCCAGGAGTTTCTCTCCACTGATACCTGATGGGTAAACCCTGCCGTTAACAGTGTGAATGGAGAGGGGTGAATTAGGTCTTCTCCTTCCCTGCTAGGGAGCGAACATGGTGGAAATAACCTTCAGTGACCAAAAAAAATCGGTGTATTGGGTTTGCTTGTTGCAGGAGGGGAAGGATTATTCCTGACCCCACGCCAGCTTTGGTGCTTGGGTTCAGTTCAAGCTTCCTTCTCCAACAGACCTTCATGGGTTTGGGTGTTCGGTGGGAACCGAAGGCGGTTAAAACCCACAGGCTTGAGGACCCTGAAGTGTTATGCTCTTACATCCTCTGTCGTTGGGATCAGAAGTGTAAATAGGATCCAGATCTTTCTTTTTGGGTTTGCTTTGGGGTTTGGGGTTTTTTTTCCTTTCTTCCCCCAGCCAAACTGAACCCTGTGAATCTAGCTTTAAAGAAAGAGCACCTGGCGATGTTGCTACTATATCTGACCCCCCCAAAATGATAGTGGCCGAGGGGACAGCCTCTTCAGAAGGTACCTCGGTGGCTCGGGGCCTGCATCCCACTTACGAGGATTTAGGCGAACCCTTCGGGAAGCTCGCCCCCTGTAGCCAGGTCATCGGTCTCCTGGAGACCTTGGAAATCAAGCTCGTGAGAAGGGGGCATGTGAAACAGGTCCTTGTTTTGTCTTTTGGGGGTTTTTTTGGTGTAGTTTTTTGCCCTTTGGTGGGAAGGCAGAGGTAAGCATTTTCTCCTGCCCGGCCCGCGTGAGGCCTGGGAGCGAATCCTGGCACAGCACCCTGGCCTTGGAAGGACCCCTCAGGCGGAATAAAGCTCCTGTGGGGATTCTTAGTCGTTTGGGTTTGAAGACAGCTCACGGGATGCGCATCGGACAACACACAGGGCGTGTTTCACTGGCCTTTTCTTTCTCTCCAGGAGAGGTTTTCTGCATTTGCTCCGATAGTTTAGTCTGTTCCCTCAAAAGCCTTGTCAGACCCTGGGAATGAGTCATCGCCTCCGATGGTCGTTGCAGGGAGCAGTCTCGAAACGGGCACGCGCCCACCCGCGTGGACATGCCTGTGTGTCTGCAGAGAGATCGAGAGATGATTTCCCCAACTGTTCCTTTTTTTTTGTGGGGAGTGGGGGGGGGTATCGGGTTGGTTATTTTGGGTTTTTTCCCCCCCCCCCCCATCCCCCAGGATATTAACCAAAAGGTGTTTAAAAGTCATGGCATGAAAGCTCCTAAATGTGAACCTGAGTACCTTGTGATGCTAATTAACAGGTTTGGGGGTTGGTTTTTGGGTTTTTTCTTTCAGTTTTCGGAAACTTTCCTGTGATGCTTACTATTTTCCTTAGGAAGTTTCGTTCCATGTTAGATCATTGTTCTGGAGGATGTTGGTCCTACTGGCATTAAACTAATGGAAATAAAATGCATGTGTTACAAGTGTAGAAACGGTGAAGAATTAAGTGTGAGCTTACTGTACAATACTGATTCTGTTTTCAAACAATCTGTTTTGCTGTTCAATAGTTGACATATGGAAATGCCAATGTACTGTAATTTAGCACTTTTCCAATGGACCCTGTTCTCACTACACCCGAGGGGAGAAGTGGGTTTGGTGTTGGGGCTGTCGGGACTTAATCTTGGGACCCTTTCCATGTGTTTTGGCTCCAAAATTGGCCAGGGAAGAATTCAAATACTCTGAGTTGGGGTTTTCTCATCAGTTCAGGGGCAGAGAGCTGTGGCTCTCCATTTCCCTGTCCAAACAAGGACCTTGCTGCAGGCGGATGGACTGGCAGCATCCTGGTCTACTGAGCTTGCAGGAGGAGCGCATCCTCCCGTGAGCCAGGCTGGGTATGGGGACAAACTGTCTGAGCTGGGGTGGGACAAACGTGCATCTGAAAAGCAGCTGAAGCACCCCGCAGCCCCCCTGAGATTAAAAAGCCGAAGGGTTAAACTACCAGCCGCCTCTCTTGGCCCAAAGCCTCCTTTCCTAGTGTTAACAGGGTGCAAAGTGTTACTTGTTATGTACTGTACTGAAAGGGTTAATTGATCAGTGACTGTATTGTACTGTATGAAAACTCATGAACTGCCTTGTATTGTTTCTAAGGACTGTACCATGTTCCCCCCTGCCCATTCCCAACCCATCCCGGGTTCTTCCCAAACAGGCATGTTCTCGGTTAGATCCTCCAAACTCTCTGGTGCTAACTCTTCGGATCCTGATGGTGCTCCTGGGGGTGCTAACTGATCACATGCCGATCCAGAGCTTGAAGTTCACGGCGTCTTTCTTGTCTGTTTGTACCAAGCCCATGCACACGTGTGTGCTCACAGGAACAAAAATGAGGAGGAAAAAAAACAAAGGGAAAAAAAAAAAAAGATAAACTTGAATTTGTTTCAAAGCATCATTGACAATCCAATGTTTTCTATGTCTGCTTTTATTTGGGATGGCTTTTCTAGAAAGCAGCACGCTGGCACCTTCACGCCGGGGGGGGATTCATCCCGTTCATGCCACAGCAGCTCCCCTGGCATTGGAGGTGAGCTGCTTCCTTGCTGGCTTTTCAGGCTCAGCCCTGGAAGGTCGATCCATCAGAAGCCAGTGAGGGAGAGGAGGTGCAGGTGCCTTCAAAGCTGCCTGATGCCCCCTGGACTGCCCCATCTGTATGCAGGTGGTAGGTGGGCACCCAGGGTCTCAGAGGGGATGAGCCTGACCCTCACTTTGTGGCAAGAATTGGCTTTTCATCGTAACAGAGGCAGAAAATCAAGCCGGGGCTGGAGCTCCCAAAGGCACCTCCATCTCCTCACAGCATCGCTCACCTCCAGTGGCATAGGAGCTGCCTCCCAAGCCTGAGGTTTCGTGGGTGACACGCACCTCAAACGGCATGAACAGACCCATCCCCTCCCCCCCACCCAGCCCCCTCTCCCTGGATGCGAGCTGCTTTTTGGACAAAATAAAACCTGACTATATTTTATATCGATTTGAAAACAAAGTCTGATGTTTACCCCTGTTCTCAACTGAATTTGCATATTGTTGTTTGCCACGATATTTGTTCTGTCTGAAAATAAATTTGCTTACTCGTGTAGTCTGAACTGTCTGTGGGACTCTGCAGCAGGACTGATGGGCACGGCACGGTGCCCCTGCGGCGCCGCTCCTTCGCAGGAGCCAAGGCTGACCTGTCTGTCCCAGATGAATTCTTCTCTTAAAACATCTGTCTAACAGATGTGAGAATGAGGGGGAGTTTTTGGTGCTCCTGTTTGTGCTGTGTAGATGTTACACATTCTGCAGGCCACCAGAAGGGAAGGTGCAGCACAGCTACTGAGCAGGAGACATTTCACAGAGTCACAGGGTTGGAAAAGCCCTTTAAGCCCCTGGAGTCCAACCATCCCTGTCCTGTGCTGACCCAGATCCCTGAGCACCTCATCTCCCCTCTGTTACATACATCCAGGGATGGTGACTCAACCCCCTCCCTGGGCAGCCTGTGCCACAGCCCCACAGCTCTGCCAGGGAAGAACTTTGCCCTCCCATCTGAGCTGACCCTGCCCTGGCACAGCTTGAGCCCATTGCCCCTTGTCCCATCTCCTGTCCCCTGGCTGAAGAGACCCTCGCCCACCTCTCTGCACCCTCCTGGCAGGGCAGGGGAGGTGGGGAGGTCTCCCCTCAGCCTCCTCTTCTCCAGGCTGAACACCCCCAGCTCCCTCAGCTGCTCCTCACAGGATTTGCCCTCCAGCCCTTTCCCCAGCCTGGTTGCCCTTCTCTAGACACACTCCAGGATCCCCATGTCCTTCTTGTAGTGAGGGGCCTGAACTGGACCCAGCACTCGAGGTGCAGCCTCACCAGTGCCCAGTGCAGGGGCACAATCCCCTCCCCAGACCTACTGGCCACACTATTCCTGACACAGGCCAGGATGCCCTTGGCCTTCTTGGCCACCTGGGCACACTGCAGTGTTCAGCCAACAGTCACCCAATACCCCAGCACCCTTTGGGTGCTTCCCATGAAGACGGGAAGTAAACCTCCCTGCCAGGGAGGGGAAACCGTTTCAGCCGAGTCTCAGGCTGTGAACGCTCCTCTCTTGGTTACCTCACATTCGTCTCCCTGAGGCTTTTCAATCTGATGTCCTTTTTTTTCCCCTCAGTCTTTCACCATCAGACCCTCCTACCCAGTAAGTGTGTGCTGGAGGAACAGCCGTGCTTCAGCCCGCTTAACTGCGTGGTGAGCAGTTTCTGATGGTGGTATTTTTCATCCGGGAACGAAGGGATTTATGGCTCTGAGCTGGCAGAAAGCAAGGAGCACCCAAAGCTGTGGGCAATCGGCACCTGACGCTGCTGCTGCGGTCTCGGCGGCGCATTGCCTTACTGGAAGTCAGCATCCAGTCAGCACGGCGCGAAGGCAATGCCCTCAGAGGGCTGGGAAGCCCATTTGCACATCCGCTTCCCGGGACATAATCAAATCATCCAGCAGCTTCAGTAAGAGGAATAAGCAAATACCCCAGATCTGTGTGTGTCTGTGAACAAAACCTCTTGCCAGACTCTCCTGTGTGGAGGCGTGTGTCATGTCCTCAAAAAAAGCTGGTTTTGGATTAAAGATGTTGCAGGCTGCTGCAGGAAGGCTTTTTACATCCCCCTGAAGACACATCTGTCTTTAAAGGGAAAGATTTCACGGAGTCTGAGCGTGGCTGCCACCCTCCCTGCCCATCGGGCAGTGTCCCTGTGCGTATGCCATGGCCACGGAGGGTATTTTCAGTGATTTGCCCCCCCTCCCCAGGGCACTAGGGAATGAGAAGTGCCACCAGC